>CM077299.1:17437500-17640000 GCA_039654925.1 Anguilla pacifica
ATGACTCAGCTCCTTCATCACATCGAGGGGTTCATACGACTCAGCTCCTTCATCACATCCAGGGGCTAGGTTCATATGACTCAGCTCCTTCATCACATCCAGGGGTTCATACGACTCAGCTCCTTCATCACATCCAGGGGTTCATACGGCTCAGCTCCTTCATCACATCCAGGGGCTGGGTTCATATGACTCAGCTCCTTCATCACATCCAGGGGTTCATACGACTCAGCTCCTTCATCACATCCAGGGGCTGGGTTCATATGACTCAGCTCCTTCATCACATCGAGGGGTTCATACGACTCAGCTCCTTCATCACATCCAGGGGCTAGGTTCATATGACTCAGCTCCTTCATCACATCCAGGGGTTCATACGACTCAGCTCCTTCATCACATCCAGGGGTTCATACGGCTCAGCTCCTTCATCACATCCAGGGGCCGGGTTCATATGACTCAGCTCCTTATCCTCACATTCAGGGGTTCATATGACTCCGCTCCTTATCCTCACATCCAGGGGTTCATATGACTCCACTCCTTATCCTCACATTCAGAGGTTCATACGACTCCGCTCCTTATCCTCACATCCAGGGGTTCATATGACTCAACATCAGCAACAGCAAATTATGGCTTTACCACGTGATCTGACATGCATTTGATGCCTGAGCCACAATATCATTTAAGAGTGACATCCAGGGAGTTTTTTGTTGTTGTTTACAGCACATAAATACTGGCTAAAACAGGCGAGCAGGGCTGGGCATCTCGTAGGTGTAGCCAAACCGCCAAAGCCAAGTGTTTTGCATGCATATGGACAGCTGGTGCAGTGGCTGGGTGGTTTCCCTCTGGCCTCTCAGAGTGTAATGAGTGAACAGGGAGGCCAGGTTGTAAACAGCACTCCTCGTTCCTGGGGATTTTTGATCTGCTGGCCTGGAGTCTGCTCGCGTGCGGACAGCCAGGAGGGGCGGGAGCGGCAGGCCTCGCTGCGGAGCGGAGCGGTCCAGCGTGGTGCAGGAGCGCGGTCTCACGCTACAGCAGCGGAGTCTCACTTCAGTACAGCAAAGCTGACTCAGCATGGTACAGCAGTGCAGTCTCACTGCAGTACAGCAAAGCTGACTCAGCATGGTACAGCAGTGCAGTCTCACTTCAGTACAGCAAAGCTGACTCAGCATGGTACAGCAGTGCAGTCTCACTGCAGCACAGCAAAGCTGACTCAATGTGGTACAGCAGTGCAGTCTCACTTCAGTACAGCAAAGCTGACTCAATGTGGTACAGCAGTGCAGTCTCACTGCAGTACAGCAAAGCTGACTCAGCATGGTACAGCAGTGCAGTCTCACTGCAGTACAGCAAAGCTAACTCAGCATGGTACAGCAGTGCAGTCTCACTGCAGTACAGCAAAGCTGACTCAGCATGGTACAGCAGTGCAGTCTCACTTCAGTACAGCAAAGCTGACTCAGCATGGTACAGCAGTGCAGTCTCACTGCCGTACAGCAAAGCTGACTCAGCATGGTACAGCAGTGCAGTCTCACTTCAGTACAGCAAAGCTGACTCAGCATGGTACAGCAGCGGAGTCTCATTTCAGTACAGCAAAGCTGACTCAGCATGGTACAGCAGTGCAGTCTCACTTCAGTATAGGAAAGCTAACTCAGTGTGGCACAGCAGCACAGTCTAACTTCAGCACAGTGTGGTACAGCAAAACAGTCTCACTGCAGTACAGTAAAGCTGACTCAGTATGGTACAGCAGTGCTGTCTCACTGCAGTACAACCATTCTGCCTCGACGTACAGCAGTGCTATGTTATTATAGTCAGTGCAGTACAGCTGCACGGTCTCACATGGATACAGCAGTGATGTGTCAGTTGAGGACACTGAGGCAGTCTCACAGTGTCACAGCTGCATCGTCTCAGAGAGGTGAAAGAGCACTCTTTCAGCGTCCCGGTGCAACAGGGCAGTCTCAGCACGAAACGCGCGGGTGTCTCCGCGGGACCAGACGCGCCGTCCCAAACCTGGGCGGTCCCAGGGCGGCGGTTACCGCCCTTTAAAAACGTGCTTTAAGCGAGCGGACCGGGAGGGATCGATAAGAAGCCAGCCGGCTGCGTCGAGGGAGCGCCGGCCAGCCGCAGGGGAGCCTTCCCATTTCACGCCGCTCAAAGCCGTTACCGTGGGAACACGGCGGAACACGACGCCGCGTAACGAGGAGAAAAGGAGCGCTCCGATCTTCCCCCGCCGCCGATCGGCCCGGCAGCGCGCGGCGTCCGTACCGGAACGCCAAATCCTCTCCCGCGGAATCCCGTCGAGCCCCCCGAGGCCCCCGAGCCGGCCGTTCCCCCGAGGTTTCCGCGGAAACGAACCCGCGCGTTTGACGCTTCGTTTGATAACGCGCCGGCGCTCAGTCCTGCTGACAAACACCTCGACCCCTTTCCCGTTAGGGCCGGCGCTCCAGCCGCGTGGGCAAACCAGCGTCGGGGGGCGGGTCTCCGACTTCCGGGGGCGACGGGATTTCGGAATTATCGAAAACGTATTCGTTCGGCTGCCTGAGCCCGGCGGACTCGACGCCCACTTCCCGTCCTCCCGTGGGCGGAGCGGTCCACCTGCTGATTGATTGCGCGGCGCTGGCAGGCAGTTCAATTCCCCCCCTTCCCCCCCCCCCCACCCGACGGTGGCCAGACAGAATAGCTTTCCTGGCCTGGCCTAATGGGGTCGCGCCCCGGTTCCCCCCCGCACATCTCCATCGCCGGACCGGCTTCCTGCAACGGGGGGCGCTTAACGAGACGGCACGCGTCAGGCGTACCAATCTGGCAACCCGAGGTGCGGCGGCACGTGATGCACGGCGGAGAGAATCCGCGCTGATGTATCGCGCTTGGTTTTGGATGTATTTACACACGCTTTTACTTTCAGTTCTGACGGTGGCAAAAGCAAAGGAAATAACCCAGTGAGCGCTAAAACACCAGCGGCTCAGGGCCGGCCACGGAGCCGCCTGTAAGAGTCCCGGTCACGTGACCGTCGGTTACGGCCGGGCGCTCATCCAGAGACGGTTCGGAACGGAGACCGCGGGCGGGGGGGGGGCGCCTTTTAGGGAAAGAGAAGCCTTTCTCCGCCACGCGCGCGCTAACCCCCCCCCCCCAGGAGGAACCGCGGTCTGACGCGTGTCTTTCGGCGGTTTAAAAATAGGCCGCGTGTTTACCCAGCCGCAGTTGTCTGCGCTGATGGCGGCGGCGGGGAGGCGGGTCCCTTTCTGTCTAATTAAAGACGACGCGGGCGTGACGCTTCGCCCAGTGCGGCAGGGGCGGCGATAACCCGTCGCTCCGGCTGAGAGCGTGGCGCAGGGGGCGACGGCCTCCGGCGCCCTCGTTCGGCTCGGAGCGGCAGAAGCCTCCGTCGCGTAAGATTGACAAAAAATGCCAAAAAAAAACATTGACAAAGTAAATAAACGAAGCAGTGGGGTCAGGGTGAAATGTAAGTGCAGAGGATAATGTGAAAAGACAAGTGGAGGGTGACCTTTAACGCCAGCGGCACAATAGCCGAAACGTCACAATTGTCCGTTGAGAGCAAGAAGATGCGGTTTTTGATTGTTGATTACAATTGCAGCTCCAAATCCAGCCTGAAGTGGGTGAAACTCATCTGATCTCCATGTAGAGTCACTCAAAACTCTGAGCGTGGGTCACGCTCACCCAAATGCTGGGGATGCCGAGGGGGAAGTTTCAGGCTTTCCCAAGACAAACGGCAGATGAAACGGAAATTTCCGGAAGGGCAGCCTCCTTCGCACGCACGTGCGTGCGGGCGCATCTGCGGTGTCCGTGCCTCGCCGTGTCCGCGTGCACGCATCACTTCCTGCTCTGTTAGACGGCGAGCGGGGGAAAGCTGGTGCGCGGCGGTACGGTCGCACACGCTCACAGCTCTCTCTGTCAGCTCTCTCTGCACGCAGCGCTCTACCTGAGCGCAATTCAGGGATCAAAGCTCCTTTTAGAGAAGAGAGACAAAGAGAGAGCCATTTTGATGGGGCGGCTTTGCACGGCACTAAATGCAATCCTCTGTTCCTCTCCCGCTCGCTCTCTTTCTCTCTCTCTCTCTCTCCCTCGCTCTCCCTCTCTCGCTGCCTCTCTCTCTCGCCATTTAAATGTGCTTCTTTAAATCCTGAACTCAATTTCAATGCGCTTTCCCGCCTTCTTTGTCAGGACGGAAAGCTCAGTAAACAGCAGCTCTGCACAGCTGAAATGTGTTTTGTGACCCTCGCTAAGTTCCCCTCAGGCATCCGCGGCGACGGCAGATCTCTTCCCTCCGAAAGCAGAAATGAAACGGCGTTTAGGAAAAGAGCCGCTTGGACCGAAGCCACGCGGCGGCGGCGGCGGCGTGCTCTAAACAGACGCGGGCCTCGATCACAGACAGAGCGCGGCGATTCTCGTTAGCCGCCGCTCGCAGCGAGGAACACGCCCGCGCGCCGCTTCTGAAGCGGACCGTCCCCTCTGCGCTTTGATCCGTTCGCCTTCGTTAAAATCCGCTGGCACGGACGCTCATTTCTCGCTCGCTCGCATTAGAGAGACTCCGGAACGGGTGCGCGGCGAATGGAGACGTCGCTTTCTCTCTCTCTCTCTCTCTCTCCGTTTCCCCGAGACCGAGGGCGACGAAGAAAAGGAGGGGAATTTCGAGAGGGATGAATGCAGGAACCGCGTTGGCGCCGAGCTCTTTTTCTGTCAGATCTTCGAATCTGTCGGGCGACGAGGGGGTGGGCGGTGGAGGGGGGGGGGGGCGGAGGGGTGGGGGGGTAACAGTTCTCACGGAGTCCGCCATGGTGTTAATATTCTTTCTGTTCTCCTCTAAGAAATACTCTCCCGCAGATTACCGGTGATTTGTCACTTCTGCCAGGCTCTGTTTCGGCGCCATTTGCAAAGCCCCCGGCACCGCGTTTGATCCCGGGGCTCGACGAGACGCGGCACACGCGCTCCTGACCGCGCCTGGTTTACCGCCGGCGTGCGGCCCGGCATGCTGATGTGGCGAGAGGCCGCCTCTGCCCCGCGGGGAGACCGTCAGGCTGCCTCTGCCGCGCGGGGAGACCGTCAGGCTGCCTCTGCCGCGCGGGGAGACCGTCAGGCTGCCTCTGCTGCGCGGGGAGACCGTCAGGCTGCCTCTGCTGCGCAGGGAGACCGTCAGGCTGCCTCTGCTGCGCGGGGAGACCGTCAGGCTGCCTCTGCTGCGCGGGGAGACCGTCAGGCTGCCTCTGCCGCGCGGGGAGACCGTCAGGCTGCCTCTGCCCCGCGGAGAGACCGTCAGGCTGCCGTGACCTTCCTGTGAATAAGATCAATTACGTTCTCTGTGTCGACGCCGAAGCTAAATAACAATTAGCCGTTTTTGTGAGCGGCCATTTTAAAACCGTAACTCGGTGTTTCTCGCAGGTTGAGAATGTATTTCTGGTGGCTGACTCCGAGTGGGGGTGTTTGGCAGGGGGACGGGGGTTGCACTTCTGAGGATTGTTTTTATTGTCTTTTAAATTGTATTGTAGCTATTAGCAGCTTATTTTGCTTGCCGAACAGAGTTCACATTTTGTGGCGCTTTTTTATGTCTTTCTTTTTTTACATTGGTCGTGTCTCCTGATGAAAATGAAATCTGGATGGCACTTTTCACATCGAGTTGTACCGGCGACACAGAGAATGAACAGAATGAAAAAGCAACCCATATCCTAAAACAATTTTTGCAGTAATGGACTCTGTTACAGACAAACCTTTCTGCTCTCAGAATTACTTGGAGAATATAATCACATAAAAATTCTAAGAATAAGTTAAAGGCATTGGTGCCTGATATCTAAAAGGCCTTCATTTTAAGATAAAACAATGGTTTTCATCAAGTTTCAATTAAAATAGAAACTGATCATTACCACCATTACAATAACAGTAATGTTAGGGTAACCGATCTGTGGTGCAGTCTCCCCCTCTACCTCCAGTAAGAAACCCATCAGATAAACCAAATGGAGTGTCGAGGTCACCAACAGCGAGGAATAAAAACTCATCACGTCAAGGTCACCGCTCCGCAAACCAAACAGCAGAAGCATCTGAGTGGCGAAGGAACGCGTGTACTCTTAACCGGTGCTACTGGAACGGGATTCATTTAATGTTATCTTGATTCTCTGACTCCAAAATGGTCTTCTAGCATTTCCTCTGTGCTAGCAGTTATGCAAAGACGGAGGAGACTGCTGTCCGCCAGCAGTATCCCTCTGTACGGATCGCTGTCTAACTTGGTAGATGTCGACACGTCTTTGGCTTGCCTAGCCTGCATAAATACAATTGTGTATCCCGCTACGACACTAGTGCATAGGCGAGTGACTACAGGGTGCAGATATCCTGAGTTTTATGTGTGTGTTAAGACCTTTAACTGCTAGGTATGCAGTGTTAAGAGGAATGCCAAGTTACAACGAGTGCAGTTCATTGTTCAGTGTGTTCAGTAAGAATGACAATACACAGTGGTGCCAAATGTGAGTGGTGAAATGGCTATACGCATGTGATGTGGTGATGAGTCTCCCCAAACCACTGTACATTTCCCCTTACATACAAAAAGATCAAAGCAAAACACCAAGTCATCAAATAAAGACACAATCACGACAAAACTGTACCCATCAATGATCTTTCTTGTGCTGTCTCTGTACGCATATCACGCTCGGTTAACCTTTGTAGCTGGGACACCAACTTGTTCCCCATGACATCGGCTTTCCAACCATACGAAAAACACGATTACACTGTATTATGGAGAACCTAAGTTTTACATAATGCTGATCCAATCGGATGTTTTGCAGCTGAGCACTGTCTATCACACTTGCTGACTCCCTGTCAGCGCAGTAAACAGTCTGTTTTCTTCTGGAGGACTGATAAGGAGCACACTTCTGTAAGCCACCCCCTTCTAGAAAGACAGTCATTTCAGTAATTTGATATTTGATATATAACACTGGAAAGCACACACTCAGTATCTTTGATTAAAGTGATTCTTTTCATCGCCTCCTGGTGGCAGAACGCCTCTTTCCCGCCATAACGGTTACAGATGGCTACAATGAGCTCAAACCAAATAAAGCAAAACAAAAAAAAACCAGCAGGGAGAGAAGAAAACACGAGGGAAAGGAAGAGAGCCTTCGCCTGCAGACGACAGCCTGCAGGGTACGGGCGGGCCCTGCCTCCCCCTGCCACGAGCGCGTCGCGAAGATCACAGCCCAGCGAAAACAAGAGAAGCGCGCGACGGCGTCTCCCGCGCCAGGGCCTACCTGGCACGCACGCCCGAGAGCCTCAAACTCAGGATCACACGCTGCCCAGGACAGCAAAAGGGAGCGCGTCTCAGAGTGCCAGCGTGTGACAGCGCATGTTCTGTGCTCTGATATATATTATATTCTCTCTCTCTCTCTCTCTCTCTCTCTCTCTCTCTCTCTCTCTCTCACACACACACACACACACACACACACACACACTGGGAGCGCGTCTCAGAGTGCCAGTGTGTGACAGTGCAGTGGAATGGAAGCCATATTCTGCACTCTGATATATATTATATTCTCTCTCTCTCTCTCTCTCACACACACACACACACGCACAAACACGCTGGGATCGTGTCTCAAAGTGCCAGTGTGAGACAGTGCAGTGGAATGGAAGCCATATTCTGTACTCTGATATATATTATATTCTCACTCTCTCTATGTCTCGCTCTCTCTCTATCTCTCTCTCTCTCTCTAGCTCTCTCTCGCTCTACTCTCTGCTAAGCTAACGAATACGAATGTGCGTGCAGCCGGTGTAAAAATAACCGGCCCGTGATGTCTTCCCCGGCCAGGCGGAGTCGGGGAGAGAGAGAGAGAGAGAGAGAGAGAGAGAGAGAGAGAGAGAGAGAGAGAGAGAGTGCGGGATCAGCTGGACTCGTTTCAGAAGAGAGGCCCCCGCTTCCTCCCTGACCCGCCTCGGAACGGCCGGGCGCCCACGGCGGTTCTCTGGCTGTCAGAGGAGAACGCGTCCCCACCACACGACCCACTGAAGCGGTAGCTGCCGGCCGGTATCCCACAATGCACTGCTTCGGGCTTCAGGTTTCCACCTGACCCTGCTATCAGAAGAACTGGAACGTGTACGGATAGCCTCACTGCCCGCTTGTTTCATCTCCCGTTCTGCCTTTAAGCAATTATGCGAAGCTAGCGGATTCTAGGGCTTCAGAAGTTATTACGGAAACCCCTGGAGAATAAGTGGTGTCTGGCTGCTCCGTGTATTCATTTATGTTTCTGTTTCTGTCTGCGTTTTTTTCCTCCACCTTCCTTTCTTTCCGAAGGCAAGGTCAACCGATACCGGGGAAATTACTCCTATGCAAGACGTTTTAAAATATGCTAAACGATTCATCCGCTGCAATTAAGATCAGAGAGAGTGCTTCGAGCGCGGTGCAGTCGGGAGGGGCGATTCATGACCCCCCCCCCCACACCCAACCAGCCCCCCCAGCCCCTCATACGGTCGCTGGGCGGGAGTCGGGCCGAATTAGCATTCTCGCTAGCGAAGCGATTCATTTCATCCAGTGCTCATCAGCTGCCTTCCGGCCCCCCATCCCAGAAAGGCCCGCTGTCCATTTGGAGTGCCATAACGCCACTCAAAGAGAAAGGGGGGAGGCAGCCCTCACCCCCCCCCCCCCCAAAACACACACACACACACACACCCAATGCCAAGCTAAGATCTTGGACAACCCAGGCAGTGGCTCCAAAGATTTTACTAAGGAGCGCCATCATGGACATTCAATGACCGCTCCACTTTAGAATGCCAGATCAGAATACAGTCAGAGAGACTCGCTGCTTGCTGAAATGACTTCCAGAGACCATACTGCCCGTGAGTTAAGCTCCATTAAGTATGAAGGGATTTAAATGCTCTCTTACTCCGACTCTAGGGGGCGACGTCACCTTCTTAACAGCACGACAGTAATCATACTCATGGATGACTGAGATCCAAGGAAGAAGATTTCAAAGCATGGGATCTAGCCAATAGCAGCAGGTTGGTGACCTGCACTCCTGTCAAAATGTTTTATTTTTTTATGTTTTATTTAAAGAAAAAACAAACAAAAAAGAGACAATAAGGAAAGATCATCGCAGCATGCTGCAATGGGCCAAATCTGTTCCTGCACAAGGTCACCTTTTCCACCTGAAAAGGTGACCTTGTGCAGGAACAGATTTGGCCCATTGCAGCATGGTGACCTTCCACCAGTGGTATTCCTCCACCAGTGATAATTAGCGGAATATCACTGGTGGAGGAATACCATAGATGAAAAACAGCACAAGTGGAATATCACCGGTAGAGCTGTACCATAGACGCTGCAGAATTTTAACAGAAGAAATTAAAGCCGAAACTCCCCCGTTAGACCCTCTGGGAAGCCGCGTCCCGCGCGGCGGCCTGGCTTTGAGCCGGCGCGGCTCCCGTGCGCCGCCAGCGCCGAGGCTCACGCTGACAAGCCGAGCAGCAGATAAGAGCGCTCAGCCCACGGGGGGGGGCATTATCTGCCTCCGACAGTCACTCACCCCTACCCCTACCCCCGCTCGCCCGCCCGCCCGGCGCAGACAGGCACGCCGAGACGGACTCCCGTGAATAAATCCGGCTCAGGACCCGGCGCGCCGCCGGTCCGAGGGGCTTCACAAGCGCGCGGCGCACATTTCACTTTCCGTCCGTGCTGCCTGTTAAGAGCCAGAGTCTTTTTTTAATGCCCCACCCCCCCCCCGCCTTTCGCAAAGACGCTGATCCGAAATGGATGGCTGCACCTGAGCACCTGCGCGGTCAGCAGAGAGAGAAGCTGGCCCCTTTCTTCCCCCTATCTCTCTCCCTCCCGCTCGGACTCTGTCTCTCTCTCTCTCCCTCCTGCTCGGACTCTGTCTCTCTCTCTCTCCCTCCTGCTCGGACTCTGTCTCTCTCTCTCTCTCTGATAAGGGCAGGGGCAGAACCCCGGAGTGCGGTCTTAGAGCAGCCCAGCAGCGTGTGAGACGGGCCTGAACACCACCTGCCAGCCTCACGCTGTGCAGCCAGGAAACTACCCTCACTGGGGGAAAGAGGAAACTAAACCTCACTGGGGGAAAGAGGAAACTAAACCTCACAGGGGGAAAGAGGAAACTAAACCTCACAGGAGAAACCAGGAAACGAACCTTCACAGGAGAAACCAGGAAACGAACCCTCAAAGGGGAAAACCAGGAAACTAACCCTCACAGGGGAAACCAGGAAGCTAACCCTCAAAGGGGAAACCAGGAAGCTAACCCTCACGGGGAAACCAGGAAACTAACCCTCACAGGAAAAACCAGGAAACTAACCCTCACAGGTGAAACCAGGAAAACTCACCCTCACAGGGGAAAAACCAGGAAGTTAATCCTCTCATACGGAAAAAGATGGAAATATTAAATTAAGTAATAAAACAGGAATAAACCTAGATATAATTATTACTGCCAGGGCTAGAAAGAAGAGCCCAGATGGAAGAGCTGGACCAGTGCCAACTCTGACCTTCCTCACGGGCAAAACATCGTTTCCATTTCATGCTCCAGCCCAACAGCTATTTACATTGCAGCCCAATGCAAGGCTTTAAAATGTATATGGGATGACTAACTAGCTTCATGAATAATTCATCGGCCGCGAGACGCATGGCAGAAGCCCCAGGATGAGATTCATTTGATTCAGGTTTACGGTTCGCTGTCCTCCAGTTCATTTCCACACCGAGCCTCCGGTGTTCCACGGGCTCCCTTGTAAAACAGGGCTCCATAAAGGCGTAACTGCAGCGCTGGTAAGACCCAGGCTGCGGCAGTTTGCGCTCCTCTCTCTCTCTCTCTCTCTCTCTCTCTCTGTCTCTCTCTCTCTCTCCCCCTTCCTCTCTGTCTCTCCCTCCGTCTCTCTCTCTCTCTCTCTCTCTCTCTCTCTCTCTGTATAGTACCTTTTTTTCGGTTCCTTCGACCTTGACAATGATTAAAGGCTAATTATTTCAAAACATGGTAGCGATCGTTAGCTTTCGGGAAGCGGTACTGGGAGAAAACAAAAGCCCGAAAAAGCCACTCTGCTCAGCCCTGGCTGCTGAGTACTGTAAGGATTTTTTGGGGGCCCACCCCACCCCACCCCTCCCCTCCCCAGACAGCGTGCGAGTGAGACATCTTCTGTGTGCCGCGCCGGGCCGGGGGCCCGCCGGTTCCTGAGGAACACGAGAGCATAACGAGGCGCGAATTCTCATCTCGCTCTAATTCCTCTCTCGCCGCATCGGAATCGGAAACGCATCGACTTCTTTCTTTCTTCGCTTCGCCCGCTCATCGGAGGGGAGGGCCGGGGCTCACCTCGGCCGTGTGATTGGACTGTTTTCCGGCCGCGGAGAAGAACGACCGGGCCGGTTTAGGCGGGCTCCCGCGGCTTTCCGATCTCTCACGGAGCGGACGGGGAGAAAGAGGCACAGAGCGATCCGTCTGCGGAGGCGGGGCTTCGGACGTCTGAGGACAATCCGGTTCGGCGGCGTTTCGATAACACGCTACGCCGGGGGTTCCCTGAACTCGGTCCCCAGGGACTACCTGTGTGTACCGGGTTTTTGTTCCGCCCTTAATTGCAATAAAGTTTAGCTCCTGAAGAGTAACGAGCCGTTCATTGCTTTTAATTAGACACTTTCAATGCTTAATGAGGGATGATTTGCCCTCCTGATGTCACATTATAACATGAAGAGATATGCACGCTACAATGAATGAAAAGTCCATATTCGTTTAAGACCTTTAATTGGGCAGATCAGTTCTCAAACACCTAATGCCGTCTTTTTCTTTAATGCGCTGGGGCCAATGAATCCTTTTGAAGGAGATTCAATTCTTTAAGTTATTTATTTATATACAGGCCGATAGCTGAAATCGGTGAAACCCGAAATCGGTCATCGACGGCAAACCGTTCCTGGGAAATGAAAAAGTTCAGACGAGAGAGCGAGCAGAGACGAGACAGCCCTGCCTGGCGTCACAATCCGTCTGAACGCTAAATTGAGGAGCTGAAGCACGTTTCCAACGCCTTAAATTAATCTGGATTATTCACAGGGGGGGACCCTGTTTCGGAAGCTCTCGGCTACGCCGCGAGGCACTGCAAGGCGCTGCCGGCGTCCTGAGGTTGCGGGTTTGAGTCCGGGCTGTGCCACTGACAGGGAGCGCACGACAGCGAGACAAATATAACATCGTTGCGCCGGGGGCAGGACGGGGGCGGGTATAAATTTGGTCAGGAAAGGTCCTAAATTTCCCGCTGTCCTCCTGGCTGTTCACACGGCGCACTCAAGTTACCAGGAGCCGCCGGCCTCTCTAATTGGCGCTCTCTCTCCGGCGCTACTGCGTAGCCTGAAGGTGCGGCTGGAGTGCAGGAGCGGGCGGCGCGGGCGCTAACGCCACAGCGCGGTACACCTGGCGATAGGAAAGGGGGCTAATTGAGGGTAAAATGGCCCCCCATGCGAAACACAAGGGCGATTTTACAGCATTAATCTCTTCTCTAAATGGACACAAACGCCTGGACGACTTTGCGGTCGCGGAAGAGTCGCGAGGCAAAACCCTTTATCCGGTCGGACGCGCAAGGAGAGAAGAAAACCGCGGGACAGGCGAGGAGCCCCCGCCGCTGCCTGACGCCGGCGTTTAAAGTCGCCCGCGGACGCCGCGCCGAATTAAACCGTCAGCGCGGCACCCCCGGCGGGAGAAACGCGCCGAGAAGACGTAAATTTGAATAAACGAACGCGTGGCGTGGCGGTGACACTCGGCTGCATCGGTTCATTACGTCGCGCCGTCGTTCAGGAGGAAGCCTAAGCTTGACGAGCAGACCCTCTGGACCCTATAGATAGACGGGCTTTATTGTCAAAGCGTAAATGCGGCGGGAACACTTCCAAGGAAATCATCCAACGCTTCACCAGGGGGAAGAAAACGCCGCCCACAGGATATGAGGTTCATCTAGCCCACAGGAAATGAGTTATGTCCCACCGAAGGGACGGGCTTGACAACGGAGCCCGCTCGACTGCCACGATTGTCAGACTGCATCAAAAGTTTTGGAATCGAGGGAGCCGACATTTTCTCTGCGTGAGCCGTGACAGAGCTGGCTGTGGAAAGTTAATGGGGGGGGGGGGGGGGGGGGGAGGAGAAAGGCTGCCGCCTCGTCGAACCTCTCTCATCCACAGGAAATGGTGTCATCAGTCCCGCCCACAGGAAAATTAAGTGCGTCCCACCCATAGGAGAGCAGTTCCCCCGTGGTGTGTTGCTGGTCTGAAACCCTGTCTCTGCTCCTGATGATGATGATGATGATGATGCAGGAAAGGAAGGCCTTGTGGAACAGGGCCTGCGGGCTATGGTGAGTCACCCACGGACGGAGGGAGCCCCAGGAACGCTCCGGTAAGCTGGCTGGAGCGGGCGACAGGGCCGCCTTGATCCTTTACCTGCTCTGTCATTGGGGGAAGCAGGAGTCTGCGGTGGTGCTGCTGTGAGGGGGGTTTTTAATTAAGAGCACAGAGCCGCGGTGGGGGCGCAGAGGGCTTGTTGCCGTGGAAACTGCAGCTGACGACGGGTGGCGGGGAAAAGAAGAACGGTGCGGGAAACACGACGCCAGGGCTCCGTCACCGGAGGGGCGGGGCTCACAGAGGGCACAGAAAGGCTGGCCAATCGGAGAAGGGCAGACCGCAACGCACCTGAGGAAACGCCCCTCTCCCTCTGCACCAGCACCCGTTTTAAATCAGTGAGCTGGGAGTTCCAGGAGGATCTACACAACGAAAAACAACCGACATCTTCTTTTGTACAACGAAATGCATATTCATTTACACATTAGCGACGCCAGAAGCAGTTTGGGTTGAGATGAGCAACCAGGAGCTGCCTCTGCGGCCACAGACCGCTGCTCCCTTTCAGTGTTCCCTCACTGATCTTTACGACACGGCAAGAACCAACTCACTAATAAACAGCAACACACTTTATGACAGAGGTGCCAAACTCCAGCCCACTCCAGGAAACCAGCAGATACTGCGGCCCTCCAGGACTGGAGTTAGACACCCCTGTTTTATGACATCAACATACCGTTTGTGACCTACTTGTTTTTGAGAATGCAAAACAGGTATTTTATTTTTTTGCGAGCGGTTGTCGGTTATGATTATTACGCTGGTGTTTTTTACGCAGCGTCCTTCGGGAAGCTAAGGAGGGAAGAAGGAAATAATTACCCGCACGATATAAAAAGCGATATTAACGTTGATCATTGTGAGCGAGCGCTATAAAATTCATGTGTACACATTTCCAGTCTTACAAACACAGCGTCGATGTACGAGCAGCGTTTGGCCTTGCTTCAAGCGCATTCTCTTGCTTTAACTGCGATGGCTGAACGGCCCCCATATCCTTCATTGTAAAGCCAGCAGGGCCATCAGTATCTTTTAGTAAGTATGAAAAATGCCCTTCATTACGCACAACAACTGTCTAGACCACTGAGAAACGCTCACCGAAACTGAAATAATGCTTTTTTACCGACCTAGACAGCGAGCCATCCTTTCAATCTCCGGCTCCACCTGCACAACACGGCTCATTGCGCGGGGGGGGGGGGGGGGATCCGTTACCTGGCCGACGGCTTATCGCCGATTATCGCCGCGCGCAGGCCGCGCCCGCCCCCACCCCCCCCAGACTCGCGGCTTCTCCCTGCCAGGGCGAGGCATCTCATTTTCCCCTCTAATTCGGCAGCGTGGCGCTTATCTAACACGGAGCAGAGCGGGGTGCGGAGAGCGTGAAGGACGCGCGGGGGGGGGGGGGGGGGGGGGAGGTACTTTCGCTGAGCTCGGTTAAATCGTTCTTTTTGCAACTATATTAAGGGCTTCCTCCGGGCTGCTCCGCGTATGTATGTGCTCAAGGAAAGAGACGCAGGAGACCTGGTGGGGAAAACTCTATGGTGACGATGTAAATGCTGAGGTAAGTGCGATATTGGACCTTTGCTGTTACCACAGATTCTTTACACGCACTAGATACTCGGCTCCATGTTCCTAACTCAAAGCTCTGTTGCCCTGCTGTCGAAGTGGAAACGTTACTAATATTACACAATTTCTGAGAATTCATGTATCCATGTAAGGGCAGTGACTGCCATAATACAGCACTGGAAACCCCGTCACCAAATTCCAACCACGCCCTGAAGCAGAAAAGCCAGCGAGGGAGGAAGGCACGCAGGAGCTAAGATTCAGCCCGGTCTACAGACTCCGCTGTTTCGCGCGGCGCGGCTTCGCTGTAAAGAAGCCGACGGGTCAACGAGACAAGCGCCTCGCCCTAAAAACGGCTTTCTCCGGGCTGCTGAGCTTCTTCATTTCAGAATGTTTATGGCATCTTGGCTCAGAGCCCTCGGGAGGGGACATAAAACCCCACATAAAACCGCGTCCCCGCTAAACAGCGCCGTTGCTAACGCCGCCTCCAATCGGCCGCCGCGTCCGTCGCCACCTGACCGCCGCTCGCGTCGCTCATCTCCGACGGCTTCCTCTGTCGTTTCCCCCCCCCCCCCCACCGCACGTTTTGTCGTTGTTCTGAGGGGAAACAGGAAGAGCACGCACGCTTTTAAACCGACTTCCTGCTCAGCGGGAGCAGCCGGGCGCGGCGACCCGGATGAGCGCGCGCGTCGCGGCCGGCGGCCGGATCGAGAGCGGGGGCCGCGTTCGGGCTCCGCTCGTCTGGGCGGGGCCCCGTCTCCGACGCGCGGGCTTCCGGGTGGGGAAGGTCCGACCGAGGAGGCGTGACGGACGGTCGGCCTGTCGGCCGGCTCCGCACCGAAACGCGCGCTAGCGTGCCCGCGTAGACAGCTGTCATTCAGCCTCGCCTCACTCAGTCAAAATGCGCCGGGAAAAACACAATAAAACAACGCATCACGGGGCATGGGGGAGGGGGGGCCAGTTATCTGGGGGGGGGGGGGGGGGGGGTGCCAGAGAGCCCTCAGTCATCTGTTGGGAAGGACCCCCTGCCGGGTGGTTTTGGTTTCATATATTTGACCTTGTGTAACAAAAATGAAATCTGTTTGGAAGACTAAGAAGGGAAGGAACACTGTAAAACCCTGTAGCCTATTCTTCTTAATAAAAAGAAAACACCACCCATCCATTATCTGTACCCGCTTATCCTGGTCAGAAAAAATGAAAAGAAGTAATGTTTCCAGAGTAATGTTTCCAGAGTAAGTTCTTTTTTTCCCGACTTCATTTTCTACTTAACGGATCCAGTCGTCTGACGCAGAAGTTTTTTTTCTCCCCTCGCAGCGCCAGAGAGCAAACATTATCGGTAAACAATGTAAACGGACGCGCACCGAGCCGGCGAGAAAAAAAAAATAATAATAATGGAACACATTCTTTAAAACCCCTCAAATTAAAAACGAGGCTATACGCTCTACCTGCGTGGGCAAACAGAGTGCGTTTCATGTGAAAGAGCGCAGATGGCGTTCGGTGACGGCGCCGGGTTTTAATAAAGTTTGCGTACTGATCCGGACCCGCGGGGCATACGCACGCACGCACGCACCCCCGGCGGCTACCGTTAGCGGCGGCGTTGGCGAGACCGGTGGCGAGGCGGGGCTCCGCCGGTTTCTGGGGCTGGCTAAAAGCGGTCCAGCGGTGCAGGGGTCCACTCTGAGGCCTGGGGGGCTGGGGGGTGGGGGGTTGTGGGGGGGGCCTGTCCGCGGGCAGCGGCGGCCCCCGCCACATGATGAATGACAGATGCTCCCTGACGGACCGCGCCATTCATCACGCGCCCGTCTCCGTCCGCCGGCGCGGAGGCCTCGCGATGCGTCGCTGTCGCGCGGCGGGGCGGCCCAACGCATCACAGAACCGTTCTCACACGGCTCGGGGTCGACCCCCAGCTCCTTCCACCGCGTTATTCTTATTTCATTCCGTTTCGCCCCCCGAAAAAAACCCTCGGAACCCTCCGGCTTCGCATTTGCATCGGCGGTCCAGGCGAGAGCGCGCGCGCGCAGAGGCTCGAAAGACGCCCCCCTTTTTATTTTTCCGCCCTCTTCCCACGGCGACGCGAAACGGCGGAACGGTCCATCCGAATCGTTTTCCGCGAGCGACGGACGTGGGAAAGGAGGACGCGCTCGCGAAACGGAGGGAGCGTCTAAACCCGCGGGCGGAGGAGTGCGCGGGAACCGCCGAACGGGGCGGCCGACGGCGACGGCGACTGACGGGAGGAGCGTCGGAAAGCGCGGCGCTTCGGACGGCTTCGTTAGAGAGGCTCAGAGCGAAAAGCGTCCGGCCGCGCCGCGCTAGCGAACGTGCCCGCGTGAACACCCCCACAGGCGCGGGAAGGGGCCCGGGACGAGTTCAGCTCCTCCTGGTTTTTTTGATCAGACGGGGGAGAGAGCATGTGGCCTTTCAGCTGGGGGGGGGGGGGGGGGGATCTACACCTGGATATTTTAAAAAAAGCCTTTGGACTAATGCAACAGCAATCCAATGGGGGGGGGCAAGAGGCAATTAATTTAATGAACCTCAAATAAAACTCGACTCCGCAAAAGGAAAATGATGTGGAATGTAACGTTGAGGTGTGACGAAAGAGGAAAAAATAGTGAATTTCTGCAAAAGAGCAATTAGCTCCTTCAGGAGAGTAAACGCATCGTTTCTCCTGGCTGGCCCACCACGCTCTGACTGGACGGCGTCCAGCTGAAAGTGCAAGTGCTCGACGTTCGCTGGCCAAAAGAGAGGAGCTGGACTGTTCCTCCTGTGTCAGCAGTACGGCCTCTCTGCGACAGAGTGTGTGTGGCGTGCGCGCGAGAGTGTGCGCGTGCGTGACTGTGCATGTGCGTGATTGGGTGAGTGGATGTATGTATATATCTGCGTGTGCGCGTGCACGTGTGAATGGGTGAATCGCTGAGTGTACAGATGTGAGTGTGGGTGTGTGGGAGAGCGAGTGTATACGTGTATGTGCGTGTGTCCAGAGAGAGAGAGAGAGAGAGAGAGAGAGAGAGAGAGAGAGGGAGAGGGAGAGGGAGAGAGAGCGAGAGAGGGAGAGAGAGAGAGAGAGAGAGAGTGAGTGAGAGGGAGAAAGACAGAGAGGGGAGAGAGAGAGCGAGAAAGAAAGAAAGGGGGGAGAGAAAGAGAGGAGAGAGACAGAGAGAGGCAGAGAGAGAGAAAGAGAGAGAGAGAGAAAGAGAGAGAGGGATAGAGGAGGGAGAGAGAGGGAGAGAGAGAGATAGAGAGGTAGACAGAGGCAGACAGACACATGCACAGAGAGAAAGGGGGGGACTGTAGCCAGTCTCTCCCATTGGCAGGAACAACGTGCAGTTTGTCACAGGCATGAGGGACAGAGGAGGCGGCAGCGGCAGAGCTGGGTTATTGAAATCCCCTCCAGCATGTGTCAGAAAAGAAACACAGCTACTGAGAGCCTATTTACCTACTGCCACGGGCAGAGTCCCCACAAACCCACACACACACACAAATCTCAGCTATTTGTCCCACGCGGGGACCGATATTTTCTACACAGTTAAAAAACACGGAGCACAACAGTGCCGGGGACTTGTCGAGGGGGGTCACCTGAGACTCGGGTTTTTACTTTACGTGCTGGCTTTTTCGGGGAGGTTCGGGCTCTATTTCTGAATTTTCCTATTTTCTGTTTTCCTGTAAAGCATGTTTGTGACAGCGTCCCTGTGAAAATCCCTATAAAAAGAATAATAAATTTGAAAAAAAATAAATAAAAATTCTTGGCAAATACAAAATGGTAAAATAAAAAGAAGAAATTCATGTTTCTAGCTATGAATCTTACACCCACACAGTACTATGTGTGTATTATATTCTTTTTACACACATGCGCACAGGTGCACACACACACACAGAAGACACAAACAAAAACAGAGAAACACACAGGCACACACAAACTGACAGACATCATTATAGCATAATAATACACAGGGGATGCATTCAACGTATTGGATTAATAGGATGAGTTGAATTTGAGAGCTTTACGACGATGAATACATGCGATAACACAATAAGTAACCTCCAGCATTCAGCAGCAGAGATGAACAGGGAGCGCAGAACAACACAGAATTACATGGAACCCGGCAACCGCAATCTGCCAGCAACAGGTGTCCCCGGCCAGTGGCCCGTTCCGCCCCCCTCCCCCCCGCAGCCGAAACCGCGCCGGCGGCAGGGCACTCAAAGAGTTCGCCTGACGTAAAATAAGAAAACGCAAAGCAGGGAGTCCGCGGGAGGCGGGAGAAACTCCTCGGGGAGCCGCGTCTTCATTGGCTCTGTGAGACGGCGGCGTGCTGAGGCGCCGGAATCCCTGACGGTGAGGAGCCGTGACCTGGTCTCGTCTGCCAAACCAAACAACGCAGCGCGGCTAACCCTCTGCCCCTTACTGACCAGTCAGTACTGCCTCTTACTGAACTGTCAGTACTGCCTCTTATTGCCAGTGGGCTCACATCAGCATTAATTCAGCAGGTGCCCAACTCACAGCGACCCACGCAAGCTACAGGGCCCATGCTAACCCGTGAAGCTGCTGTTATTATTATTACATTATTATTACAGCAATGCAATGACTTCTAAACTCTTCAAAGCCAGGCTACGTGAGACTATGTTTTAGATGTCTGTAATCCATACTGTCCTGAGATTATAACGCCCCGCTCACTTCTCCGTATAAGAGGATGACAGTGACACAGAAGGATGAGTAGCCTTGGTGTATGCATGTTAACAGTGAGAATGCAGGCTAAATATGTAATAATGTGTTATGAATGCACTCTTATGAATACAGGCAGAGGCAGAGATCACAGGCAGAGATTCACAGAGAGAGTCACTGGCACAGTAACAACTGGCCAGAGCAAGTCAGATATATGAACAGCAAACCGGATATTCTTATTATTTAAATGTTCTCACTGGGAGTCTTAACGATCAAAATGGACATGAAATGCAGAGTCTCAAACAGAAGTGAGTCATCACCGTTCCCTCCGGGTCCAACAAAACAAAACTTCTGTCAATAACCTTGGCAACCGTGACATGGCGGCAGTAACAGTCATCGGTCCTCGAGTCAGTTTCCTGATCCCCGTAGTCCTCATCGCAATTTCCACAACTTTCGCAAAGCAATTATCGTGCAACTGCCGGCGAGATTTGTCACGAGGGGAAACGTTCAAAAAAACTATTTTTTTCTTGTGATAATTATTTTGAGGGGAAAAAAGCTACGATAACTGCTCAGAGGACGCGTGCCTGACTAAGGCTTTCAAAACGCACTACGGCGGACGGATGAGGGTTTTTAAAAAAACAACCGTTTATCTACCTCCGGCGATCCACGGCCGAGGATGCCGCAGTCGTCGCGAGCTCGAACGCCGGCGCGGGTCGAGCGGCGACCCGCGGGAGAACGTCGCGAGCCGGAGCGGCGGAAACGAGGGGAGCCGCCCGTCCGCGGCGAGCGGTCTCCCTTCCCCCCGCTCGCGTCGCCGCGAACGCGCGACGGCGGTTTCACAAACGCCCCGGAGACTCGTCTGAAACCGGAGCGGGTCGTCGGGCGGGCGAAACCCGAGCCCCCCTCTCGCCCGAACGCCGGCGAGTCGCGCGGCGACCTCTCCCCCTCTCCGCCGTCGAGCCCCGTCCGAATCTGCGAGGTCAGGGAAACCTCAGCGGCGTTTCCGTATAGATGAGCCCGGGGTGTTTGCAGTGATTCCGCGGCCGCCTGTGCCTCTAAGCGGGGGCGCCTGGAGCGCGGCGCCGCCGCGGATTAGCAATTTGGCCGGCGGCGGACTGAGCGACGCCGCTCCTCCAGCTCGGGCGGCCTCAGAAGCGCTTTCCTTAAACGGCGCGATCAAGGCGCCCGGCTAGCGCGGCTACGCCGCCGCCGCCGCCGAGGCCGAGGGAAGAGACAGGAAACAGGAAGCAACCTGCTCTGCAGACCGTCCCTTAGGCAACAACGGCAAAAAGCTTCTCAGGCTAATTCCTACCCCTCTTAATTCCTGCAAACGAGCGTGTGGAAGGGATGAGCTGGACAGCTACGGGCGGTAAGGGGAGGGGGGTGGGGGGAGGGGGGGGGGTGGTAGTGTTCAGCTTGGACGGGTGCACACAGAAAAGAAACTGAACCCCACATGGGTAACCTGGAGGAGTGAAAATGCAAAGGAGTTTGTAGGAGGGAATGAAAATAGGACGAGAGAGAGGAGAGAAAAAGGAGCAGGCGAAAAGAACGAGTGGAATAATAGAGGCAATGAGGATGGGGAGAATGACAGGAAGTGATGGAGTAGCCTGATGACGCTCACGCCCACAGGAAGTAATGATAAAAACATTTCTGAATTTTATGACAAAAACAGGCCCGTACAGCCCATGCAGGCTTGTTACTTTACCTGCTGTCTAGAGTATCTAGCACTGCATTACACCTGGCCATTAAAACTGCCAGGGCTGCAACAAAATGACCTGACAAAGCTCTAACTGGGCAGTCAGTGCTGCCTCTAACCAGTCAGTTCTGCCTCTAACTGACCAGTCAGTTCTGCCTCTATCCAGTCAGTGCCCATAAGACCAGTCAGTACTGCTTCTAACTGACTGGCCAGGACTGACTCTTACTGATCAGTCCGTACTGCCTCTTACTGACCAGTCAGTACTGCTTCTCACTGACCAGCCAGTACCGCCTCTTACTGACCAATCAGTACTGCCTCTTACTGACCGGTCAGTACTGCCTCTTATTGCCAGCGGGCTCACTGCAGAGGAAAACAAATGGCCCTGTCCAACAGGAATCCCTGGCAACCAGCGGTTATTGACAAGCGCGTGTCCCTCCGTTGCAAACAGACAGCCCAGGATGTAATACAGTTAGCCAATCTAAAAGAATCATTTTCTCTCCCTCTCCAGCTCCCAGGACGCCGGGCTCAGTATAATGAAAAAGCCTGCAGCTTTAAGCCGGCCTGCCGTGTTCCTCCGTATCCCAGATCCCCCCTGGGGGGTCGGGGAAGGAAAACCGGAGCGGTGAAGCGGGGAAGGCGAGGCGTCGCTATCGATCACCTTTAGCTCAGAATACGCCGTCCCCCGGACGGGAGGGAGGGAGGGGGCTGAGGGAATTCGCCGAGCCGTTACTCACATGCAAAAGCACTTCAGGGTGTCGGGGGTCAGGCTCTGTACAATGCTAGCGCTAAAACACCGACTCTACTGTCACTTCATACTGAACAAAATAAAACCTCAGCGGGGTGTTGGCTTCCTTTAGCACACTTGACCAGAGCCCTGACCCAAGCAATATGGAAGCTCTGGAGAAGAGCTCACTGCGCAGAGAGAGAGAGAGAGAGAGACAGAGAGAGAGAGAGAGAGAGAGAGAGTGCAGAATTGTAGCAGTGTGTAGACAGCACAGTATTACGGAACAGAGGGGCGGAGCTGTGAGAAACAGGGGCGGGGCTGTGTGACTGAAGGGTGGGGCTGTGGCAGAGGAGGGCGGGGTTACGGGACATGATGGCGGGACTCACGTGCCGTTGATGACCCCGTCGGGGTTGAGCATGGGGATGATCTTGAAGACGTAGGCCTCCCTCAGGCTCTCGGCCACGGGGTCGCTGCTGCACAGGAACTCCAGCGAGCCCTTCATTACCCAGCTGGCATTGCTCTCCCCTGGGTGCACCCTGGCCGTCAGGACCACACAGGGGCGTTTTCCTGGAAAAAGGAGCGCCCGAGTCAATGGGCGGAACCGGAAACAAGACCTCGCACAGAGCCGGAGAGAGCAGGGCCCAGGGCCCGGCACACTGACCGGAACCACACAAGCGACACTCCCCTGGCCCTCAGGGGCCACGTTCGCCACGGTGGCGTCCTGTTTAGACCACTTAGTATTTGCTCTCTTGTTTAAGGCTTATTTTTGTGTTTTACGGAGAGCTGGAATACAAGCTGGATCACTTTCAGTCTGGACCGGAGCCAAAGCTGAAGTCAACGCAAAACAAACAAATATATCTTTAATGAACTCGTGTTTACAGCAAATCTTTTAAGTTACTTTGTAATTTTGGGGCTGAATTTAGTGGATGAATCAAATTTTCTGGCATGCAGTACATTAATATAGCATATAATTGCTTCTCAGTATCAATTCTTTAAAAAAAAAACGTACAAGCAAGAAAAATGTTCAATTTCATTTAAGAGAACACATAATATATTAATGCAAAGTCATTTGCAGTGTAGCAAGTTTTAGCGCATCTAGAAAATAAATTGTGACTAAAATGGAGAATCGGTGATTTGTGAATGTCCTGCCTATATTAATATTGATTGAGTGATGTTCGGCTAAGAGAGAACACAAGTACAAATGAGGAAAAGTTTCCTAAGGATAAAATAAGACCTGTGCATTGCACTACCGTCCACAGGCTGGAATTGCACATAAAATCTTATTTAATTTTCACAATTCCTGTAAAGGGTCTTTGTGACAAGTGGACTGTATTCAATCGAACACATTTAGACTGTTTAAGGGCAAATGCAATTCAATCAAACCCGCCACATTAGTCTGGCAACATATCTCGTCAAAGTCTACTTTTTCAGCTTTACAGAGTTATTTCTGCTCTGTTCTCCATAGCGCAGGGAGACATCAAACTATGGGAAAACACTGCCACTACTTCAAGATGACTTTCTGTGTCCTGCTAATCTAATAAAAAAATTAAGGGGCTAATTCATTTTGTTAATTGGTTTTCATTCGTTTCATTTTGACGACATAAAACAAAATTGGCAGGACAAGGTCAACTCTGCTCGCATCCTTTATAAATATAATGTATTAATCTTCCCAAAGGTTTGTATTTGATTCCGTTGCTCGTGCCGTTTCATAAATTGATTCATTTGCTTCTGCTAAGCAATTTTGCTAATGACAGACCTTTAGATGGATCCATGCAAGCGAGGTCATTCACTTAGAGATGTATGACATTATAGATCATGCAGATAACTTAACTATTTTAATAGTCTTACATTACATTACATTTATTTGGCAGACGCTTTTATCCAAAGCGACATACAAAAAGTGCATTTCATGGTCATAGACAACTAGTGAACACAGGTTAAGTATGATACAACGTTTATTTTGTACAGCTATTTCTAGCCAAGGACACAGTTTAGTTCACACAGTGAACACTATTCAGACCTAACCTCTGCAAAGCCAACCAGGCAGAATAATAAGCTACAGTCTTCATGCTGTTTCAGCTTCACTCCTACAAAGTTAACTTGGCAGGAAAAAACGAAATGTTTGGCGTGTTATAGTATTACAGTACACAGAAACATGATGTCATAACTGGGAACACGAGTTTTGTCTAGGGCAGGTTTCTCCCTGCAATCCAGTCATCCCTCAGAGAGTGGTCAATGGACTCTTCTTGTCAGCCAATTACCACATTGCCCCTCCCCAGTGATTTGCATCAATTGCCACCCATTAAGCACAGATGATGATTGACAGCAATGCTCCCACACTATCATGTGCCGGTCTGAGTGCACATAACGGCAGACCTTGTTACAGCGCTGAGCAGAAATGTGCTCCTTTTTCTAAGCAATGGGAAGTGGCATTAAAAATGCAATTCCATTACCTGCACAAAAATTTCCAAACAAGATTAATCATAACAAAGACAAAATTTTGCTGAAATGTACGGTTATAAAACTGGGGAGAAAAAAAAAAGCGGAAGCAAAATGAAATAAGAGCCAGGTTTAAACTTTGTGATGAAATTTTATCATGGTCAGTTGTTTAACAGTCTCCTCTGACAATTTTGGCAATGCTTAGAGTAAACCTCTCCATAGGGAGAGATGCATCTTCCCGCACCTGCAGAGCTGGGTGGAAGAGACAAGCATCATTTTGCAGGCTGTGCAATATTTGCTCTATGTTTTCCCCTCTCAGGCAGAGCTCCCAGAGTGCCAGTGCGGCGCCCTGTCCGCGTGCCAATAACATGTAATCAGCCGGTTTGGGCGTGCGGTGCTTGTCGAACCCTGGAAGCTGCGAGCCCGGGCGCCGCTCGGGGTGTCGCAACGTGAGCGCCGCGCGCTAAACGAGGCACGTTCGGCACCAGACCTCCGACGGTCTCACTGCGCGCTGTCAGCATGCAACTCGCAGTCGCGTTGCAAGAAGCGCTGTGAGAGCATGCGCGCTCGTGTGTGTGCGTGTGTGTGTGAGAGAGACAGTGTGTGTGTGTGTGAGAGAGAGAGCGAGAGAGATAGAGAGAGTGTGTGTGTGTGTGTGTGTGTGTGAGAGAGAGATAGTGTGTGTGCGTGTGTGTGGGAGAGAGAGAGAGTGTGTGTGTGTGCGCGTGTGTGGGAGAGAGTGTATGTGTGTGTGTGGGAGACAGAGAGAGTGTGTGTGTGTGTGCGCGTGTGTGGGAGAGAGTGTGTGTGTGTGTGTGTGTGTGGGAGACAGAGTGTGTGTGTGGTGTGTGTGGGAGACAGAGAGAGTGTGTGTGTGTGTGTGTGTGTGTGTGTGTGTGTGCGCGTGTGTGGGAGAGAGAGTGTGTGTGTGTGTGTGTGTGGGAGACAGAGTGTGTGTGTGGTGTGTGTGGGAGACGGAAGAGAGTGTGTGTGTGTGTGTGTGTGTGTGTGGGAGACAGAGTGTGTGTGTGTGGTGTGTGTGGGAGACAGAGAGAGTGTGTGTGTGTGTGTGTGTGTGTGTGCGCGTGTGTGTGGATGCGCGGCTGCCTGCTCATATATGCATTGTGCTGTCAGAGACAGTTGACTGGGCGCAGTGTTCTATAGCAGAATGTAGGTTAGACCGCTGTGCCTGGCAGGAGCACGGATTTAAAATGAAGAGAACATCCTTCATACGACAGCAGCCCACGGAGCAGCAGTAACCCAGGAAGAACTCGGCTTCAGGGCCTCTCCTCACACTGAACACAGAGCTTTCACTGAGTGGGGGGGGTGCGTTCACAATAAACCATATAACGGGAAGGATATTTAGTATCTAGAATTTAAAAATATATCAGTATTATTCCTCGTGTTCGCCCACGGGTTTAGCTCACTTGCATATTCACACTGCTCGATATCTACGTGATTATTTTGAGTACCGTGATGGGAACGATTATGGCCGTGATGGAGGGGGGGCGGTGATTACGGTCTCTTTATTTGTTTACCGTTGTCGCCGGTGTTGTTGCTTCTGTTGTTGCGGCTGTTAGCGTCTATCCGGGGTGGTGTGCAGCATTAGCGCAACATGAATAATACATCGACCAGCGTGGAAACACCCGGCAGGGGCCGTAAAGCGGCGAGGCGACTCGGAGCTCCGCGCAAGACGAAACGCGCTCTCTCAAGAAAACGGGGCGGGGCGTCTCCGTGCATTCGAACGCCCGCCGCTGCGATAAGTAGCGTGAGCCGCTCGGGCGCGCGTTCGCTCTGAAGGCGTTGAGAGAGCGCTGAGACCTCGAGCTCGCCTGACGTTCCCGAGAGCTGCGTGCCGCCACACCGACACAGAGCGAAAGGGTCATTACCGATCGTGCGTCAACACAGAGAGATTAAGGCGGGTCACCTTGCGCTCGCTGTTTCAACCGGGGTGGGTGGAGCAGGTGTGTCCATCTCATTTGCATAAAGTGTTCTCTATGCAAATGAGTCTGCACAGCGCAGCCGCACCTGGCTCATGAAACTCGGATCAAGCTGTCACACTAGGGCGCTGCAGATAAATATGAATCAAGCTTCGGCAATTACATGGTCCATTTCTCACCTCAGATCCTTTCAGAAACATTTCAGTCGACAGTGTTCTGTCGTATTGAAAAGTAAACGGGTGAATTTGTGGGCGGCAACAATTGTCCTGCTGGATATCTTGATTGACATTTATAAGACGTAGTTGCACCTCCGAAGAGACACTTGGACATCACGACTGAGGCGACGCCAAAATGGAACGCAGAAAGAAATTTTCAAACATTAGAGGGCCAAGTACCAAGACGCTTTTCCGCCAGCTTCTTCTGCAAAATGACATAATTTCAAAAATGTCGAAAAAAACTGCATAAATAAAAAATTTTCGTTGTAAAGTAGGCATTCAAACATGTTGACAGCTAAAAAAAAAAAAAAAACTAAAAAAACTATCTAGAATGTAATAACTCTTTCAGGAGTCTTAGCTATGCTATATTAACACAAAGAGGAAAAAGGTGTGTTCCAGATGCAATATCAACACAGAGAATAAGGTGTGTTAACTATGTTATATGAACAGAGAGAATAAGGTGCGTTAACTATGCTATATTAACAGAGAGAATAAGGTGTGTCAGCTATGCATTCTTAACACTCTAAAGGTGTGCTAACTATACTACGTTAACCGAGAGAATAAGGTGTGTCAGCTATGCATTATTAACGCAGAGAGAATAAGGTGCGTTAACTATGCTATATTAACACAGAATTAATCCGTTTGCACAGCCGGGTATTTGCCGGAGCGGTGCGGATTAAGATTAATTGCTCCGGGGGGCAGGTCGGCAGCTCCCGGCCCAGGAGCTGAACCGGCAATAATTGAGCTCTCCAAACCAGCGGATCACAGCGCCGGTATCAATTCCACCTTTGGCTATTAGGTACCGCTACGCGGGGCGGCTTCGCCCCAGATTACATTTATTCGGGGTGGGGGGGGGGGGGGGGGGGGAGCTAGCGGGAGGGTGAAAGCGGGCGGGCGGCGGTGGCGGAGGTTTCCCCGCGGCCGCGCGGCGGGGGAGGCGGCGCTAACGGGTCGGCGCCGCGTCTCGCTGAGCTCCTCCGGGGGGTTCCTGCCAGTCCTCATAAGCCGGTCGATAAATCTCGCGCGCCCCGGACACGCGCTGTCGTTATGCTACACGCCGCGCGCGCTAGCGCCAGACGATGTCACTTCTATTATCTCTTTTTAAAGCACCGCAGTATTGGATACGTGTTACAAAAAAGAACCGTTGCAGCTGTAAGCTTTTATCTTAGCGCTGTTTTCCTCTTCTCTGTGAACTATGACTGATGTGCCCCTTGGATATTCTTCGCCAGCGCGCTGATGTTCGTGATGCTACCTTGACAGGAGCCATGCGCTGAGAATTACCCCAATAAATAAACGCATAATGGATTCGATTAAACCGTGGATTTTACAAGACGCCAATTTCGCGGGCCCCCCGGGTTGCATGCTGTACCCGCTCCCCACAGAACGGTGAGGGAATCCGGTATCCCGGCGCTGACTGTGCCGGTGCCAGTTTGCCCGCGGCATTGCGCGCGGAGGGAGGGGTCAGTAGGCCGGGGTTTGTGCCACTGGGAAAGAGCGCCTCTTCAGGTTGCTAAGGAAACCGCGGTCTGCTCGCGCGTTAAGTGGCGCGGCGGCTGCGAGGTGGACTGCGGAGAGAAAGGGAAGCAGCAGGGCTGGGGGCGTACGCCACAAAGGACACGTGGGAGGAAGAGGAAGAAAACCACAAGTGGAAGGAAAACAGGTGACACTACTTTTCAGACATTCAGCAGATGCTCAAGAGCAACTGCCATAGGTCACATTCTTTTTTCATACAACCCAGTCGCACAGCTAGATTTGAACAAGTAGTTCAAGTTAATTACCTTGAAGGGAGGTACAACGGCAGTGCCTCAGCTGGGATTCAAACCTGCAGCCCTGGAAGGTTGCAAGCCGAGCTCCCTAACCACTACGCCGCACTGCCACCTCGACAGGTGGCCGAAAAAGGACGCGGCCAGCTCTGACTGGGGGCGGCATTCTGTTCGTGTTCTCCTCTTCATCTCCCCTTTCCGAGCGAAGTCTGGGCGCCAGACAGAGCGAAGGAGGGGCCCGGCATGTTCATCAGCTCTAATTAATTAACGAGGAGGTCAGCGTAGGACGGGGACCGTCGCATTCGTTTAGCGCTGACATTTCAGCTCCGTCCGTCCGGCACCGCCAGCAATTCAGGAGCGCCAGACAGGTCCTGAGAACGTTCGCTGTTTTTAAAACGGGTTCGGTCCCTCCCTCCCCCCCCCCCTCCCCCCCGCGCTCCACACCGTCACACCCATCTCGACACACTTCCGAGGCTCGGGGCGCGGGCGGCGACAGCCAGGGTGGAAAGCAGCTTGACAGCAAATTTGTTTCTTTGAGAAATTTTGTCATTTCTGTACTTTTTTTTATCCCCTGAAAGAAAGCTGATACTGAAATGGAACGTAATTGTGGCATTTTAGCCCGGAAACCCTAAGAAGGTTTGGGAGAGCCGTGCTGCTATGATAATGTCATGAGAGGACTCGGGGGGGGGGGGGGGGGGAGTTTAGAGCTGTGGGGGCGGGTGCTGGGGGGGGGTGTGAATTTAAAATCCAGTTTCCCACACCTAATCTGTGTAAAGCTGAATGGGGCCTTGCACCTCCTGCTGTCCTCTGAAGGAAGCAGTCTTTAACCCACGTCCCCAGAGTGAGAATACTTTATGCCCCGCTGGGCTTCCACAGGACATGACACTTGCCAAACAGCAGGGGGCAGTATGAAATTACCCCCCCCCCCCCCATCCAACCCAAAACCAAAAAATGCTTTTTAGCTTTTAAGCTTTGATTGCTGTATGGCTGCTTCTCATCCCTTAATCCATACAATGAGCTAAAGCCACAGAACCACAATGGCAAGTAGAATTCATAATGGACTGCCAGCAATGCAGATAATTTTTTGTTTCTTCCAAGAACAACCGTCAGTCACTGCCAATATACAGTGAGCTCCATAACATTTGGGACTAAGACATATACTTTCTTGATTTGACTCTGTACTCCACAATTTTAGATTTGTAATCAAACAATTGTGGTTAAAGAGCAGATTCTCAGTTTTTATTAAAGGGTATTTTTTATGCATTTTGGTTTCACCATATAAAAATTACAGGACTTTTTATACATAGTCCCCCCATTTAGTATGCCAAGCTACTAGACACTAAACTCTAGATCAAGGCTGCCCAACCCAGCTCCTGGAGATCTACCATCCTGCAGGTTTTCCTTTAAACCCTAATTTGGCACACATGATTCTAATAATTAGCAGCTCAATGAGATCTCTAGTTGTTGAATAAGATGCGGAGTGAAAATCCACAGGACGGTAGTAACAGGGTTGGGCAGCCCTGCTCTAGATGCTATGCCATAACTATATGGCTTATATACTTAGATAATTATAACTGTAAATGTAAAAACTGTTCTGAATTTGATCCTGCTGAGAGCTGAGTATGCCCACAAGTCACACAGGACTACAAACGCAGTAAAAAAGAAAACTATGGCCGTTTGATCACACATCCAACGCCAGCTCCCGCAGCACGAGCACCACCCCCCCACCCCCCGGCCCCCCGAGCCAATCAGAAGCAGCCTCTCTGTTGTCCCCCTATCCCGTCCTCTGCATGCAAACGAGGTCTAATTAGTATAAATCAGAGGTGTCCATTTATAATTACGGGACGGATTTGCCCGGCGAAGGATCACGAAAGCCTCGCTTTCATTTCACATTTCCTAATTAAGACCATCCCGCCGCAATTACGCGGCGCCCGCTCCTCGGCCGGCCAATTACCGGAGCGTAATCCCCCCTCTCGCCGGCCGGACACGCGCGCGCGGCGCAGGGGCTTCAACCGAGGACGCGAGCTCGTTCCCTCCCGGAGACCGCGCTGAGCTCCGTGCACCGCGTCCGCCTTCTTAAGTCGCCGCAGTTTTTTTTTTAACCGCGAGACGCTAAAGAACTCGCTGCTGCCGCCGGCAACGCGCAAACGCACATGATTCAGAACACGCAATGTACTCTACCAGGAGTAAATGTGACCACACTGGATATTAGGCCAGACGGACAATGGTGGGGGGGGGGGGGGGTTTATTTAAACCTTCAGCGAAAAATATCCTAATTAAAAAAAATTTTTTAGTGTGCTTTGTCAGAATGTATTGACTACCCCATCCTGTTGTGCTGTGTACCTGCAGAAAACATGCATGAGAGGGGGGTAGGGATGGGGGGGGGGGGGGGGGGGGTCAGGGTCCAGGGTCCAGGCCGTGCTGGCGGGCTATAAGGAGCATCTCACTGTTATTATGGACCCGATCTAGACGCAGGGAACTTTCATAAGGAAGGAAGGAAGTAAGGGGGCTCGTGTGCATCCAAGAAAAAAATCCCTTCGGCTGAAATTGCGTATGCTGGCAGATTTGCCCTATTTATTATACCTCTTCACGTGACAGTATAGTTAGTTACATGATAGATAGTTATATGTATGTGTAAAGCCAGAACTTCTGTAACTCTGAATTCATTGGTTCAGTAATTCCTTTCAGTGAGATTTTCAGTGCCCCCCAAGCATGATGCCAGCTTCAGTCACTCAAACCAGGAAGCTCGTAGGGGAAAAAGCACCGGGTTTGTGTGGGAATTTGTGTGCGTCTCAAACCAGGATGGAGCCCTATGGACACTGGGAATGCCGCGTCTCCCCCCACAGCGTGATGTGCCGGGGAACTGAAGAAGCGGCTTCACTGCATGGTTTTCCGAGCCGCCATCTTTTCCCGGCAGCAAAGCGCCCGGGGTCGGCCATTTTGTCGACGGGCACGCGTGCGCAAGGTCGTTTCGCGCTAGGCGGCGAAGACGAGGCGGGCGACCGGGCTCCGGCCCAGCGGACGGACTGCCGCGATACCGCGCGGTAAAAATGCGCCTTTCCTCAATTAAAACAAAACATACGGTGGAAGCATGTAAGTAATGTGGGTAATGGTACAGCATGATCACTTCCGGAGAAGGCCACAGCGGTTGTGTAACCATGGAGAAGGAAACGGAATTCTGACTCGTGAAGAACGATGGCAAAAATGTTTGGCTTGTGCATCAAAGTCATCACGGATCAAATCATGTGTCCCCATTTCCCATTGGTTGAACTTTAGGGAATCATTGCATAAATGCAGGAATGCACATGAATATGTAATACGAAGTAAATGTCTAGAGACCTCCTGGAGCTAGATAGGTATCAAATATCAGCAGCAGACGGTGATTCGAGAGAGTTTAAAAATGTCACTTTTCGTCTAAAAAAAAATGTTCCTGGCATTTTCTTAAGAATTTAATTCCCCTAATAGAAATTGTAGCAAAACGGGCCATCCGTAGGCCCGACCGCAGAAATCTGCTGGCGCTGACAACTTAATGTGATCCATTTATATCACATCATTAAATCCGGACCCCAAGGACACATTGCTTAAACTTACTTTCGGCTTTGCGCGGTAACGTCCTGTTTTGCGAGCTAATGTGTACCTCCAGCGAGCGATTTTCCGTAGATTGAAAAGCAACGCGGTAAAACGTGCCTGGACTACATCCAGAGGACCTCCGCGCCTTTGTTGACGGCTAACTGTTAGGGATAGCTGCGTCTTTAGGCTCGTGCTGCAGACGGTCGTTAAGCCAACGGCAATCAAAAGATTGACAGGCGCTGAGTTTCCAATAACAGCTCATTAAATGTAAACTCATTAAATACAAACTCATTGAATTACAGCATGCAAGGCACGGGAACAGATATTACAGTATTCCATTTGCCTTGCAGTGAAGCTACACCCATTTTGCTGCAGCTGAACCCAAGGCATGCACTTAAAATGGCTTCTTCCACCGGAGTTCTGGCAGATTCCGAGAGGGGTTTGTACAGACTTTAAAAAAAACCTTACGAGACAAAGCATTTCTCTTTGTATAAATAAAGACCAGCTTTTCCAATAGCGCAAAAAAAAAAAAAAAAATGCCGGCAATCTAGCAATCACCAGGTATTTCCATAACAGCCACTCTTAACACTTATAGGCTTCCAGAAACAGCGGTATCGAAGTTTGCCGTCAGGGAGCTGATTGCTCTGTTCAGGTGCGCACGCACTCCTACCTAAACAGATGCAGCAGAAGCTCTGATTTGCTTGAAAGGATTGACACTCGGCGTCCTAATCAGGCGACGTTTCCACAAATACAAGACGCGCCCCCCACCACCCCACCCCCCCCCCCCCCCACCCTCTCAGAGTGCATCCGGCTCAGGCTGACGTCCTACGCTAACGTCCTACGCTAACGGCCTACAGCGGTCCAGCGCTTTCCGATCTTCGATTCTTGACGGGAGTCCGTTTGCTCGACGGGAACTCTTCACACAGACCCACTTCGGCTGAAAGCTCCACTTCTGCAGGGCGCCTTTCGGCAAGAGCGCACCCCAACAGGGTCCTAATGAAACCCTGCAGGATTTCCTTTTCGCGTTTGTTTTTGGTTCCTGCCCCCCCCCCCCCTTTCTGCTGGTTAAACTGAGCTGTCGCTGATAGGGCTAACATACAGGCATTCGCCTACAAAGGAAATCTAATGAACCGACCCTCAAAGCCAGCCGGAACCCCTGGTCATGTCATGTCACGCCTCTCTCTCTCTCTCTCTCTCTCTCTCTCCCCCTCTCTGTCTCTCTCTCCCTTCCTCCCTCTCCCTCTCTCTCCCTCACTGTCTCTGTCTCTGTCTCTCTCTCTCTCTCCCCCTCTCTGTCTCTCTCTCCCTTCCTCCCTCTCCCTCTCTCTCTCTCTCTCACTCTCTGTCTCTCTCCCTTCCTCCCTCTCCCTCTCTCTCTCTCTCTCTCACTCTCTCTCCTCTCTCCCCCTCTCTGTCTCTCTCTCCCTTCCTCCCTCTCCCTCTCTCTCTCTCTCTCTCTCTCTCTCTCTCTCTCTCACTCTCTCTCCTCTCTCCCCCTCTCTGTCTCTCTCTCCCTTCCTCACTCTCCCTCTCTCTCTCTCTCTCTCTCTCAGGGCGTGAATCGGCCGTCTGATCGGAGCGCTCTCCCGGCAGTCACACGCGACCCGCGCGGCGCTATTAATCAATTAGCCTCTCTCCAGCTGGATTTAATCTGCGGGCGGACGCCCAAACGGCATCGGCGTAATCAGATCCCTTCATTAGATCGGGACAACGAAGAGGAGCACGGAGAAGGAGAGGAGGAAGGTTAGACGCAGCGCTCCGAGCGAGAGAGAGAGAGAGAGAGAGAGAGAGAGAGAGAGAGGGGAGGCGGCAGGATCTCCGGACGGCAGTCCTGCTTGCCACGCCCCGCTCGCCCCGTCGCTCGCCCTCCCGCCCTCCGTGTTAATCGCTGTTAAATCTCCAGAAATGAGGCTTGGCGGCCGGGCTCAGGATGCGTTTACAGAGTGAATGTCGATAGCGCCCCAGCGCGTGCGTTAGCGCTGGAAAGCAACCCTTTCCGCGGGCCGGGCCGGGGAGGGGCGGGGCGAGGAGGGGCAGGGAGGGGGTGGGGGCTGGGGGGGAAGGCGTTCGGCGGCCTCGTTAATAACCTTAATGGGAATAAGACGGGCGGCGTGGTCGCATCACTGCTAATGAAGTTTTTCTGATTAAATTGCGCCCGGCCCCGTGCGTCAGCAGTGCGGCGGCCTGGGAGAGGACGCTAGCAGAAGGACTGCATGTGTGCAGTGTTTATGCGAGCTGCATGCTTTTATACTGCACCGCATGCATAGGCGGTGAAACACAGCGCAATATGAATGCATAATTCCACGTTCCGCACAGAAAGGTGTGACGGGGGAGGGGTTTGTTAAATGACTGGCAGACTATCCAATAGGCACCCTTCAGGACCACAGGTCAAGTCTCAAGTACAAACACACAAACCGCACCCACTATCGTTACAGTCTTGTTTTCCAGCTCAGTTACTGTTAAGAGGACTGCGTTGGTGCTCGATGGCCATAACCATACACATACTGCTCATAGGTAATCAAACTTAAAAGTCTTATGCAGAGAACGAGGAGAACCAGCAAACACAGGGTGTTACAACCAGCTCACCACGCGCTCCATTGGGGACTAGTTTCAGAACAAAACATTATATGAATCAAGTAATTATTAACCTTTCTGTCTATTTGTAGTTTTTTTAAATTGTATTTTTCTGGTTTTATTTAGGTTTTTACGTAAATAGTTTCCGTCTATTTTTAAACGACAGCATACCATTTCTTCCTCTGTACTTTTATGATTATGTAAATCTGCGCGCTAAACGTTTGTGAAATTGTTTGTGAAATTGCTCTCTCTGCGCAGCGTGACATGAAAACCTACCAAATTTCTCCACGAGGGATAATAAAAGGCCTGCTACTCAGCGCCGAAAGGACTCTCGAAAAACATCACGATGACGCACCGCAAACCGGAAATAGGCAGAAACCGGATTCGATAAGAATGGTCCTAAGGCTGCGGAGAGCTTGTTTATCGCCTGATCCGGATGGAGCACTCCACACGCGGTGTTAAGTACAGGAAGGCACATTTGTACGTCAGACAAGAGTTCATGGCGCTAAATGATGTTAGCCACGAGCTAGACCGTTCTACGGGTGACACTGGTCCAAAGACGCTCTCTCCCCCCCTGAGCCGCCAGGACGATTCCACGGGCGCTGAGGGTGGCGGGAGGGCGACGCTACGGGGGAGAGGGAGGGAGCCGAAGTGAGCTGGACAGGCGGCGGGCGAACGAGGGCGGTAGATCGCGGAGCGTTAGCGCTGATGGGCTAGCGTACGCCGTCCGCCGCGCCCGCGAGGTCTGTGGAAACAAGTGCCCTCAGCGATCAGCCCGGCGCCAGGCAACAGCGCAGTCCAATCATGAGACATGTAACGAACGGGCTTGTGTGTGCATTCGTCATAGTGTTTGGTTTTCACCCACGCGCAGTTCTGTGTATATTTTTGTGTGCGTCTGTGCCTGTCCGTGTTCCTGTGTGGGTCCATGTTCCTGTGTGTGTCAGCGTTTCTGGGCGTGTCTGTGTTTCTGTGTGTCAGTGTTTCTTTTCCTGTCTGTGTTTCCGCGTGTCTGTGTTTCTGGGCGTGTCTGTGTTTCCGCGTGTCTGTGTTTCTGGGCGTGTCTGTGTGTGCACGTGTTTCTGCGTGTCAGTGTTTCTTTTCCTGTCTGTGTTTCCGCGTGTCTGTGTTTCCGGGCGTGTCTGTGTATGCACGTGTTCCTGTGTGTCTGTGTTTCTGTGCGTGTCTGTGTGTGCACGTGTTCCTGTGTGTCTGTGTTTCTGTGCGTGTCTGTGGTTCTGTGTGCGGTCGTACACGCGTGTGTTTCTGTGCGTGTCTGTGGTTCTGTGTGCAGTCGTACACGCGTGTGTTTCTGTGCGTGTCTGTGGTTCTGTGTGCAGTCGTACACGCGTGTGTTTCTGTGCGTGTCTGTGGTTCTGTGTGCAGTCGTACACGCGTGTGTTTCTGTGCGTGTCTGTGGTTCTGTGTGCAGTCGTACACGCGTGTGTTTCCGCGTCCGTGCCTGAGGCAGCGGGCCAAGCCTCCCGCCCGCGCTGAGGTGGCGCACTCGCGGTGTGGCGGGTGTGAACGGGAGGCCCCGGCTCCCCCCGCTCGTCCTGGAGCCGCGCCTCGGCGGGAGAGAGGTGTGAAACGGCGAGGCGTGGCAGCGGTGGCAGTAGCGGCGGTGGCGGCGCGGGCTCACTCACGCAGCTCCTGCAGCTGATGCCAGCTGCGGGACGCGGGGCAGGCGGTGATGGTGAGCAGCGGGCAGGGGTTGCCCGCCAGCGTGTGGCACAGGGTCTGCTTCCGGAAGAAGACCACGCGAGGGTCCACCGCCTCCTCCAGCATCTGCAGATGGGTCTGAGACGGGGGCAGGCCTGTTAGACTGAGGGACTGAGACACCCCACATAAATGCACAAGCACACGCCAATGCGCTCATATGTATGTGCAGTATGTACTCACAAATACACACACACACACACACACACCAATGTGCTAACATGTATGTACAGTATGTGCTCACGAACACACACACGCCAATGCGCTCATATGTATGGACAGTATGTGCTCACGAACACACACACACCAATGTGCTAACATGTACCTGGAGGGCAGAGTAGGTGTAGGGGTAGTGGTAGGCCAGGTAGCACACATCTTCGCTGTGCGGGAAGGTCACGGTGAAGGTCAGAGTGTAGAAGGCTGGGCCTTTCGAACCTCTGCTGGGGCAGAAATGGTTTCTGCGGGGTAAAAACAGAAGAGCAAATGGAGTTCCCAGGTTTCGGTCACAAGGGAAGTGCCATTTCCGTAAGCGACGCGTGTGAGAAGCTTGAGTGTTGTGCCGGAAGGCTCCGGGGCGAGACCGGGCTTGTCCTCTCACCGGTAGTAGCAGATCTCTGAGCCGGCTCTGACCCAGTGGGGCCGCCCCTCCAACGCCTCCCGCACAGAGTACAGGACCGGCTGCATCCCTGACATCAGGAGAACCTCTGTGAGACCCACTGCTCCTCACCCACACACACTCACCTGTAGCCCCTCTTCATCACACCAAGTGCTCCTCACCCACACACTCACCTCCTCCTCATCATACCCACTGCTCCTCACCCACACACACTCACCTGTAGCCCCTCATCATACCCACTGCTCCTCACCCACACACACTCACCTGTAGCCCCTCATCATACCCACTGCTCCTCACCCACATACACTCACCTGTAGCCCCTCATCATACCCACTGCTCCTCACCCACACACTCACCTGCAGCTCCTCTTCATCAGACCTCAATGCTCCTCTCCCACACAGACCAAGGAACCTCATCATCAAGCCCAGTGCTCCTCACCCACACACTCATACCTTGATGAAGGTGTCCCAGAGCTCACTGCGTGTGATATGACGCCTCACTGTGGTGTCTCTGTGCTTACCGTAGTTGAACTGGCTGTTGCCCTTCTCGCAGCAGATGACGTTGAAGCGGTAAGGGACGTCGCTCTGCATGCCGCTGACCTCGAAGTAGAACCACTGCAGGTGCTGGGAGCAGTTCACGTCCGCGTTCAGGATCAGGTCGTACTCGTACCTGAGGAGAACGAGGGGAACAGAGGAGGAGGAGAGAAGGAGAGAGAGGGAGGTTACAACAGGGTGAATGTGTCTCGTTCTGACCGTTCCCCACATTGTGCGAACATAACGAGTCCCTTAACACCAACTTTCTAACGAGGCCAAAAGGGTGAACACTGCTAACCCCGGCCCGTACCTCATCACACACACACACCAATGTTCAATTCTGTCAGGTCCAACCCGGACCATCTGCCGAGGCATTCTTTTTATTGATCCTTAAACTTTTCCCCACAAAGTCTCACCAAAATAAATCCATTTTTCCACAGAGATATGGCTGAAAAGGCAGAATCCCACAAAATATATCACACAGAGATTTTGACAGAACGTTATACAAAAATACAACTGTGGAGCACGGTACACAATTGGACACGATTCATGAGGGAGGCGGTGAGTTACAGAACCTTCCCTTGGTCATAGGCATTCCTCTCACACTAGCGGTATTTCGTGTATATATACGGTGCACAAAATGGGGCCAAATCTTTGCAGACGAGAAAAAGAGACAAACTGGCTGCATAATTTTACACTCAATCGAACATCAAGGGCTGAAAGTAAACACACAGTGGGGCCCCCGCTGAGCGCAAAGTACACAAAGCAGTTACTCAACGCAGTTAGCGCAGCCACAGGTTTTTACCAGACGTGCCACATCGCTAAAGACACGGGTGTGTCCTCTGCAGTGTCTCCGCACTGTGACCCAAGGAGAACCACGCACAGTTGAAATGCGTCAAAAACATTTCCGTTTACCAAGAAAAAAAACCCCTCAAATTTACAACAAATGTGTTGTTTTTTTTTCAAATTTGTGTGCAGTGCTTTATTTTTTGAAGGGGGCCCACAGTGAATGATCACATGACCATGCGTGAGCGCTGTCAGGCAGACGGAACTTGGCCGGGCCGCACCTTCGGACTTGGATGGCTTTGCGGAGGTTTCCGGACTCAAACTTGGAGTAGAAGCACAGGGAGCCCGGGTGGTCTGACTGGCACTGGGGGCTAGCGGGAGGGAGAGAGGAGAGGGGGAGAGTGGGATGAGAGAAAAGAAAACAGTCACATTTTCATCATTCCATTATTTCAACGTGGCCAAGCCTGCCTGGCTTTTACTTCACATTCGTTTCTCCAGTCATGAGCCCAACCAATATTTGGCCTGGATTCCATAAACGTTGGTTCTTAACTCCATTACAATTACAACAGTGTTGTTTCTTCTTCAAAAATCATCAAATTAATGAGCCAATCTGTATTTAAGAACACATTTATTTCTAAATCTAAATTTAAGGTAAAAGGTGGATTGAATCCAAACTTCGTTTGTTGTGTTTTTTTTTTAGGGTTGCACTTTTCTTTATGTACTCCTCCATTATGAAAGCAGACAACAGAAAGGAAGAATCAGACCTGCATGCTCAGCAGGTAAATCAAATATGCAGGAAGATGCAAAGGTTTGGGCCCCGTTGGTCAAAGTGTATGTACCTCTATGTCAACAGAAGCTGACCTGACCTCCACACGGTTACAAAGTTAAAAATTTTCATGCAAATATTAACGCATGATTACTATCTATCTGTATTTATTACTGATTCAAAGTCATAAAGTAAACTGAGCACGGCACGCACTAAGTCCCTGGCACCCAGTCAGTCGGAACTTACTGTAGTAGCACCTCCTTCTGCAGTTCCCTAACAGCTTTCTATTTATTTTTCCAAGTCTTTCTACTCTTGCTTTGGGATTTTTTCCCCCCACATCCATTCATAACTCTTCTAGCTCAGATATAGTCATTGGTGTCATGCATGTTTGAGACCTCCCCACAGATATTCAATAGTATTCAAGTCTGGGGACTATTATGGCCATTCCAAACTGCAGTAGGCCTTTCTTTCACGGCTGAGGTTCAATGAAAGCGTTCTGAAAAGTGCACTTCATGGGGGGAGGGGTTGCTAGGTAAACCTTTGGGTAAACTTATCTTGGTCCTTGCTGGATTTCATGATTCCACAGACATTACCAAGAGCACCAGGACCAGTAGATGCACAATGACCCCATAATGTCCAAGATCCAACACCATATTTCAACGCAGGTATGACAACCTTTTCAATATATGCATCCCTATTATAATTCCAAATCCACCATGGGTGTATCTGGCCAAAAAGCCAAAACCTGGTCTCGTTTGACCACAACACAAGGTTCCAATTCATCTGTAATAAAAGCAAATGAGCAGCTGTCATGCATTAAAATAATATGGCAGAATGATATGGTGTGTGTTTATGTGAGACAGAGAGAGCAAGAGAGAGAGGGAGATTGAGAGAGAGAAATGTAAACAACTAACAATAGGAACCTTTGCGGAAAAAAATATTGAATTCCTGTTGCTGTTGTTGCTTATGAAGGGAAAAATAATTAAACCTTAATTTTACAGCATCCCAGGAGGTAGTGCTGAAACGCGCACGGAATGAGAATATAAAAAAGTGCCTGAGGTGCGTGATGTCAGAATCGGTAACGGAGAGGATGATGGCCGTGTGCTTCTCAGGGAGGCATGAGAGCTCTGGAACTGCTCCCTCATGCATACTGAAGAGGAGCTGTGCTCTAGAATGACACGGCAGGGAGTCAGAGCTTCTCCTCCCCACCCCACCGACTCTCCACACAGAGAACACTGACCTTCAACTGCTTTATGACAGCGTAATTGCATCACTGTGTGTGTGTGTGTGAGTGTGAGTGTGAGTGTGAGTGTGTGTGTGTGTGTGTGTGTGTGTATGGGGTGTGTGTGTGAGTATGTCTGCGTGTGTGTGTGTGTGTGTGTATGGGGTGCGTGCATGTGTGAGTATGTCTGCGTGTGTGTGTGTGTGTGTGTGTGTGTGTATGGGGTGTGTGTGTGAGTATGTCTGCGTGTGTGTGTGTGTGTGTGTGTGTGTATGGGGTGCGTGCATGTGTGAGTATGTCTGCGTGTGTGTGTGTGTGTATGGGGTGTGTGCATGTGTGTGTGTCTGCCCGGTTCCTCTCGGGCCAGTTTTTCTTACTAGTATATTAGGAAACATTGACTCAGACAGTGGCTGTATTTCTTCCAACTTATTTCACAAGGTTACAACAGAAGACAAAAAGTAAGGCTCTGCCGTCCACAGAGAAACGCTCCACGGTGGCTACTTTTACAAGGCAGATCAGACCGGTTCTGCTCCTGCTCAGAAGCGTGGAGGACGACAGACAGAGAGGGAGAGAGCCGGAAGAGGAAACATGAAGACGGACATTTTGGTTCCTCAGGGGTCAGTTCAAGGCCTCCTGCTTTACATTTAGAGCTAATCACGACTGTAGCTGGAGGGTTCACGCATTGCTTGAGGGTTATGTATAGCTGAAGGGACCAGAGGACTGTGCTGCGCGCTTAAAGCAGTAATAGCACTGCTCTGACAACCCATCTTCTCTGTGGGGCTAGGGGGAACTGGGGCTGAGGAAATGACTTTAATCGGAACCACCCCACCCCCCGTGCGCGACAGGGTTTGGGCACCACTGAACTCTGTAGTGTTTGTGGCTCTGTGTTTGGACAAGCTTCTGCTATGCAAATGTTGACTTTACCTCAGGGAAATCTGCAGAGTTAAGAAATCAACTCTGAAACCAGGGCCTGGGTTTTGCCTACGTGCACAGTTTTGATATATCTATATGTTTTTGTCGCTGTTGTTCTTTAGCTAAATATCCAGGGAAATAGGCCTGCTTTAAAATGGCTCCATTTGACATTATCATCTTTTCCCAGAAGTAACAACCAGCAACTGCAGTTATTCCACAGCAGTGCGATCTGGCTGTTTCTTGGGAATCTCCAATTGAAATTCAAAGTGCTTTATTGGCATGAAAAAGTTTGCATCTGTATTGCCAAAGCATGGCAAGGAAAATGTGGAACATCAGATGAAAAACAAAGAATAATAACAGAACACTGTGATTGTATAAATACATTTACCCGTACATATATATATACACACACATATTAAGTAGTAATAACATATTAATACCACAATAATAACAACCAAAATCTCTCTCTACATGACACACTCTCTACACACCGCCTGAAAAGAGATGGGTGGGTGTGCGGCAGAGTGCTGAAGGTGTAGGGGGGGCGTCTCTAAGTTACCTGGTCTCCTCCAGGTCAAACGCCACCCTGCCAATCACGTCCTCCGGGTTCAGCTGCCTCCGAATGTCCTCGAACACCTTCTTCCTGCAGGACGGAGCGGGGCGGCCATGTTAGAATCGGCGCCCCCGCCCTACACGCCCCGTTTGACCTGCTGTTCCGCCGCCGCACCCGCAGGGGAGCTGCACGCGATTCACGCTAACCGCGCGTCCGTCCGTTTGGCCGGCGCTTGCATCCACAGCAACTCACTGTGGATGCAAGCGCCGGCCACTTACACCAAGTGCAAACTGTTACGGCCACTTACACCAAGTCCAAAAGACAAGGGCACGCTAAGAGCACAAGCACATAGTACACAGTGATAGTATGGATAGGACTCAATCACTGTCCACACTGTTACCATGAAGTTATATTCACTACAGGAGGAGGAAATGAGACGATAAGTTCACCAGCGCCATGCAACATGCATTGTGGCGACAACAGACACGGATGTTAAAATTCAAAATCACACGTCGCTGCGAGCAGATTTCCCGAAACGGCGGTACCAAACGGAGGTCACCGCCACCGCCGCGCTCAACCAATCAAAACGAGCTCCGTCGGCGGGCCGAAACGAGTGTCGTTCTCGCCCCGCGGTCTCGCGTACGCACACCTGGGAAGGCGCCTGAGGATGAGCCGGGTGTAGTGGGGGGGGGGGGGGGGGAGCAGGCCGGGGATAAGACCAACGCCTGGGCGCACAGGTTCTCGAATCGGGGGCCGGCGTTCGCCGGGACGACAACAGCCTGGAAAATTCTCCCGCTGAGCGACCGGCGAACGGAACGGGAACGTCCGGCAGAGATCGCTCACGACACATCGAACGTCCCGCCAGCGCTAACGGCTCGGAAGAGACGGATATCTATCCGTTACGCGTCCCGCACTCGGCCGAGAACTCTCACGGCTCGAAACGAAACTTTGTTCTTTCTTTCTTTCTTCGACTTTAACCTGCCGAATCCAAGACGGGGCGCAAAACAAAGAAACGCAAAAATGTCTCCGCAAACGAATTCTATCTGACGTTCTTTTATGGTGGGGAAAAAAAAAACATTGTAAGTAAATATATTTGGATATCTTTCCCCCGGTTTCGGCAATGTTTAAGGCCGGTAATCTGATTAACCAGATAATCTTCACGGTGCGCTCTAAAGCCCGTCTATCTGAGAATTTTACGCTGCGGGAAAATTTGATTTAGAGCGCCTTTGACGGCTTTGAAAAGTCTCTAAGCTTCTTCCCTGTCTTCAAATTAAGCTTCGGGTACACAGGAGGTTCGGAAGAAAAAATGCCTTCCATTCCGCGAGTTCGAATGTGTGTTATTGTTCGCTGTACAAATTCGGCTTTTAAAAACCTTTGAAAGGAGCGTGAAATACTGTATGAATACATGACATTGGTAATATTGACCAGAGATTCAACTTCACTTTCAAAACTGTTATTTCAGTAGTACAGGTGCACTTTTCACATAATGAAATGTGGAAAAAATATTTGGCTTACCAACCTTACCAAATATTTATCCTACAATGTGATCTTTTGAAAGTAGCAAATATTAATTATTTAGCTTAGAACGCTCATTGAAATTAACCCTAAAAGCTGAATAGAGCAAACGCGGGTGTGGCATCCTGATGCCAGGGCTCAAATCTCCAGGTCATGTGACCAGTGACCTCACTACAGCTGCTCCGCTCTCAAGCCGCAACTGGGCACGGGCGTGGCAAAGGCCTCCGCGATGTGTCAGTCCCAGCAAAGGCAGCACATGGGACGTGGGTGACGGGACGACAGGCGGTGAGGATAAATAAATTCAGCAGTGACCCCTTCCCCGCGCGAGCGAAGCCGAATAAAGGAAGGAAGAAGTCAAACGGGAAACGAGGCCGCTGCTCTGTCAAGCCCTCCTGGGCTCCCACAGTCCACAGAGGAGCGGGCGGGCGGGCGGGCGGGCGAGCGAGGGAGGGAGCGAGGAAGAGGAGCGTCGGCTGGAACGGCGGGCGCGCGGCGGGCTCGGCGAAGGGCTCGTTGGAACACATTATTCCGTTTGATCGCGGGCCCCTCTGGGGCGGCGCTCCGCGGGATTGGTAAAATAAGGCTTCCCAAACATCGACGCTGCCAGCCTGAAAGGCCCAGCAGAGCGCGACGGCGCGCCAGTGAGACTGGGGCTGGGCTCAGAGAGCGCATCTGGGGAGGGGGGGGGGGCTAGGCACTGCTCCTATGGTTCTATGGTCCCCAGGGACAGCAGAGCCTTCTGGTTTTCATTTGCACCTGCAAATCAGCAAATGCTTAGGGATCGAGAAACCGGGGGGAGGTGAGATTCCTGTGCATTCGACTGCTTAACGATTTATGAATTAAGCGCTGAACGGCAGCGAGAACCAGCGGGCGCTGCGGCTCTCCGAGTATGGGGCTGCGGACCCCTGGGTCGGGGGGGTTGGGGGGGCGGGGAGGGTGGTACCTCTGTACGTTCGGGTTCCGCGCGGCCATCGGCTCCGGGCCCTGGGGAGGGAGGTGGCCCCACAGGTCCGGGAAGGCCAGGGCGGAGAAGCCGGGGACGGACTTGGTGCGGGCGGCGGCGGCGGCGTAGACGCGGGGGTCGTGGTGGGGGACGCAGGGCCGGCAGGCGGCCAGCAGCCGGTCCACCGCCGCGAGGCCGCCCAGAGCCCAGCAGTGGAAGTCCTGCGCGCTCTGAGCTGGGGGCGGGGCCGGGGGCGGGGGCGCCTCCCTGGTAGGGGCCCGCTCCTGCGGACGGGCTGTTCCGGGATCCCCCTCTGGTGTGGCGTGGCCCCCGTGTCCTGGGCTCGATTCCCCGTTTGGGATAACCTCTTCTGAGGTGTCCTTGGCCTCCATGTCAGCGTCTAACTCCTGAAGGAAGCAGGGCACTGAGTCACTGCACAAAATACTCCAACTGCCTACTGAGTCCTACAGCCACTATTGAGTCACTGGACTGAGTCCTACAGCCAGTATTGAGTCACTGGACTGAGTCCTACATCCAGTATTGAGTCACTGGACTGAGTCCTACTGCCGCTACCGAGTCACTGCACTATTGAGTCACTGCATTAATTCATACTGCTGCCAGTGAGTCACTGGAGTCACTGGAGTCCCTTCAAATCAGTGAGTCACAGACGTGCTCTACACGGGTCCCTGCAGATCGGTGAGTCACAGACGTGCTCTACACTAGTCCCAGCACATGAGTGAGTCACAGACGTGCTCTACACGAGTCCCTGCACATGAGTGAGTCACAGACGTGCTCTACACGAGTCCCTGCACATGAGTGAGTCACAGACGTGCTCTACACGAGTCCCTGCACATGAGTGAGTCACAGACGTGCTCTACACGAGTCCCTGCACATGAGTGAGTCACAGACGTGCTCTACACGAGTCCCTGCAGACGGTGTTTGACTCCAGGCGCACAGCCAGAGCTTCTGACAGCGGCTTAACCGCGGCGCTCGGCGATAACAGACGGCAGACCACGGCGAGCCTGCGTCAGACGGCTCTCTCCCCGCACACGTGCAGAGCGATCACCCGCCGGGGGTAGAAGAATCACACTAATTCCACTCCATTTTCTCCTCGTAACGAAACCCGGCTTTTTCTCGCTGCCCCAGATATCAATAACATCTCCTCCCTCAACAACAATGCATTACAAGGAAAACAAACAGCTCAATCCCCGCGGCGTCCTCGAGAGCGGGCCGGCCCCCGAGCCCCGCGTTTCCCACTCGCAGTGACATCAAAAGGTGCGCTCGCCTTTGATATTTAAAGCAGATTAGGGTCTAGCCAGCAGACAGGCAGGAGGTTCGCAAAATCATGAGCGCTAAGTATTCCTTGCAGGCTAGAGGAATGAAAAATTAATTCAGCTTCCTTGCATAATTGGTGCTGGTTTTCCAACACGGCTGAAGTCGAGTGGGGGGGGGAGGGGGGAGGGGGGAGGGTTGGGTGTTAATTTCTGGAATATTCCGCATAATGATGAAATTGGAGAGACGTCCACAATCTGCGCCCATAAAGGCGACGGTGTGAATCGGCGGGAGGGAGCTCTGTTCAAAGTGGCTGGGCACTTCGGGTCAGGTTTTGGCCACTCAGCCCTTGACAATCCTTTCCTTTTATGGTCGGGCCTCGGCTCCCCGAGCGAACAGGAACCCCTCGGGCTCCTTTCTGCATAAGCGCCGAGCCGCCAGGTCCATGATTTCGGATTAATTGAATTTTCACCTGAGAAACGGGCTCTGGGTCTCCGCGGCGAAGGGAAGGAAAGAGAGCTTCCGCTGTCTGAAAAACTACAGCCAGAGGAGTCGTGCCAAAGCTCCTCTGGGCTTCAGCCGCGAATGCTCTTTTTTTCCGCCCAGCGCGACGAAATGCCTGCGAACGCGGCCCTGCTGTTAAAGTCGAGGCTGCTCGTCGTTTCTGTGATTTGGATTTTGAAAAAATAACAGGGACGTGCCTCAACTAGTGTCACAGTGCAGTTTGAAGCCACCTCAGTCACTTGGTCCCATTTACTGGACTTCCAATGTCAATTTCTCCACAACAGAGCAAATTAATTTTAAATACTTTTTTAAAAGATTTTTTCATTTTGATACTAAAATAATTTTTTTTTTTTAAAAAGAGTTCTTCCAGCATTGGCCAGCACTCAAGAGCAGCTAGTCTGGGGCTTGAATTGTACAATAAAGACACTGGGCATTTTTCTTTTAAAACAGAGACCCTGATGGATAAATAGTTTAGATATATGTTGCAATAACGTTTGAGGAACAATACAAAGTTAGTGACTAACACGCATTAGATTTTCTTTTTACCAAACCCCCATCATGAAACAATAGGAAAAAGGACTCCAAGGGCATACATGATAACATTAAATCATTATTGCATTAATACTTTCCCATTTTTAATGAAATTAGCAGCTCCAGTGTACATAGTAGGACAGTCTTCTCAGTAGTAGTCCCTCAGTTTCCTGTAGTCTACAGCATGACCAAAGGCATGCCCAGAAATGAGCCATGGGACTACATATCCCATAGCCACTTTGCAAAGGTGGCACCTCTGGGCTCACTGCTGAATATATAATATGTAGTCAAAAACATACAGCGTACAACATTGAGCACAAGCTTCTAGAATAAAGACAATTCATATGTAATGTATCTAAGGCAATGGAGAAATGTATAGGCAATTAACTTGGCAAACAACTAAAAATGTAAAAATGTAAATACTTGCAGTGCTGCAGCTTTATTACAGAAGCCTGAAAATGGTATGATTCAGACCAGGACACGAGGGGCATGCAGGACATCAACAAAAAAAACTGCAATCAAAACGTCCCTCTTTTTTAACAATTCTAAGCCAAATGATTGATGGGGGAGTCAGGCCACGCCCTTTGTAGTATCAGCAGATATTTTTGGAACACATTACGCTTTGCCGTTTCCTGGAAAACCTCCGTCTTCGTTTCCGAAAAGCTTCGGGTCCCGGGTCCGGAGCCATTTAATTTACTCTCTGTCTCCTGACATGCTGAATTATGGCGCAGGAGGCAGACAGCCATAAATTAATTGGAGGGGCAAAATTTTTCAATGCCAGTCATTAATCTTACGAGCGATGCTATTTAAATTAAAAGAGTGGCGCCGGGTTCGGGCAGACGCGGGTGAGGTGGATCAGCCGGAGTCAGGCTGATGTTTCTGCTGGATTTAGGACTCGCCCGTTCGGAGAGCGGGAACAGAGCTGAAGGCCCTGCGGCCTGGACGCGGGTTAAACGCCAGCGCGTCATCGCCAAACTTCGCCTCGTTCACCAGCGGGGCACAGACGAGCTGAGAAACCCTCAGCGCCCCGGAGGCCAGGCTGGACGCAGCGCTGGGCCTTCTCCAGAGAGGAGGGTAAAGCGACGGGCTAGGGAGGGATGAACGGACCGCCGTTTTCCGGAATGTTCTTACTTCAGCGAGGGCGAGTGACCTGGCGGGCAGAGTTCTGCGTGCTCTGCGCGACGGGTACATTCTGACCTGAACAGCTCGAGGGCTCGCAGTCGCGTTTTAGAGTGCTCTCCCCTCATACGCGCTTCTCGTTCCAGTGGACCGATGGGGGGGGGGGCTGTGCGGTAATGGAAGATTAAAGACCCAGAACAGGCAGTGGCTTGCGAGACGGGTAAAAAGGTTAAGGGAGGGGGCATCGGCAAATGAAAACTCAGCCGCGCTATTAGGGTGGCGCGGTCGAGCGAGCGCTGTTTCTGTCGACGACGCAGCGCTCCGTTCATCCGACGATGAACCCCTTGCTCTCTCCATTGACAAAGGGCAGAGCAGCCCATTCACTGGCGTGCATATACATTCGACCTTTATTAACCTCGGAAGTGTCCCTGAGATTAAGGCCTTGTTGTAAGAAAGGTGTGGAGGTCTGTGTGTGTGTGTGTGTGTGTGTGTGTGCCCACTCATGTGAGTGTGTGTGTGTGAGTGTGCCTGCTTACGTGTGTGTGTGTGTGTGTGTGTGTATACTTGTTCTCGCGTGTACTGTATAAGCGTGTGGAGTGTGTGTGTGCCTGTGTGTGTGTGTCTGTCTAAAAAGCAAAACAAGTGTTGACCAGCCTGTATTGCACACTACTATTGTCCTTTAGATTTTCTAGGCCTTTGGTAACAAGAATTTTAAAGACCTCCTCCACTCAAAAACATGTTTTTTATGGTTATCTCCTCTTGGAAGCATGATTTTCACGATTCAGATGGATTTTTGTGCAGTTACTAGAACGCCTTTTTCACATTCTTCCACTGTAGACTGTAGAGTTTCTCTGTACTTCCCTGAAATCTGTGTTCTGAGTACCCGCAAAGATATGCAAATTACAAAAGAGTGATGTGTGAACTGAAACTCAGTGCTTTACCTGAGTATTGCGTAATACAGGTTACGCTGTATTATGCAATACTGCATATATGAGGAGACGTGCGTAAACAAAGGGTGGTAATCTGAAACCTTGGGACAGCAGCCTGACTAGTGACATCGCTGTGACCGGTGGTCTGCAGAATAAGCCACACTGCACTGTTTTTGGATGCAATCCCCGAGGCAGGAACTTCGTTCCACTTGATGCCATCACAGAATGACGTGCACATTTAGCTAGTGTTCTGTTGATTTGTCCTACCTTGTCAAAATATCCTACCAGTAGCACAAATTTATAGTCGTGTCTACCAATCTTTGCTACCGTATCGGAAAATACAACTGCAAGTACACTGTGCTATTTTAGTACCCAAAAAAGTATTAAAATGCTTCTAAGCTAATTACATTATTATTTCCATTAATTCATCCAAAAACAATCTCCAAAACATTCTGGCCTGGGTTGTCTAGAGACTTCATAGCCAAAGGCTATTCCCTTCCTTAATTGCAACTCTTTTGAGGGCATGGAGGTAATGCAAATTCATAGATTCTGGCATTCTAAATGTGTAGAGATGCTAATAAGCCATTTCTAGCAGTTTACTGAACATATTTTGATGTAAAAACCATATTAAACTAAAATCATTGCGGGGGGCGAGGTTACCTGGAAGTCATGGTGCAGCTCAGTGCAGATTAGGGTTAGGGGTTAGGGTGAGGGATGGGGACACTTTACCTGGAAGTCATGGAGCAGCTCAGGACACAGCTGCAGGTACTGGCTCAGCTCCTCCGGGCGCCTGTCCGGTTTGGGCCGCTCCCGCAGCTTGTCCGGGTCCGTCTCCAGGTCGTCGTCCTGCCGGTGGAAACACACGGCGTTCAGCGCTCGGCGACGCGCGGGGGGGCTGATCCTGGATCAGGTGCGACGCGGGGCTTCCCGGCAGCGTCGCAGAGCCCCCGCGCTTGATTAAAACTCCTGGGGGGGGCGGAAACGCTGGCGCTGGACCGCGGGCTGCTCAATCCGCCATTAAGGGCTGCGGGCGAAGGGGACAGCTGGGCCGGTGCGGAGCGGCGCCGCCGAGGGCTTTTAGCTTTCGCTTGCATCGCGGCGTCCCGACCGGCGTCGGGGGAAGACGGCCGCCGGCCCGCCGTTACGCCTCCCGCCAGGAAAGCGAGGAGCGGAGACGACGAGGCTGTTTTGAGCGCGACCGCCGCCCCCCCCCCCCCCCCCCCCACGGGACCCCCGACCGCCGCGAAGGAGGAGGACGTTCTGCCCGTCCCAGCTCGTCCTCTACCTCGAAATGAACCGCGCAGCCCTCCGTTTGCTCCCGCCGTGAGCCCGGCCCTGAGGGGGTGCCGCAGTCCGGCCCGCATACCCAGTAAACTGTTCCGTGCGTTTGTGAACTTCAGCAAGCCCCGTTAGGAAGGGATTTGATGAATCAGCCGGTGATTAGTCAAGTGAGGAAATGTGTTAGACGGTGTTACATGAAAGAGCAGTGAAAAAACATGGGTGGCGTTTGTGTATACAGCTGTGCTGTGCTCTCTTTTACTGCCTTTAGTATAGAGACTGGACTTAGCTTAGCGAAGGCTTGAACAAATGTAGATTCTGATTTACGCTCCATAGCATGTTTGCGTGTAAGTTCATCCAGGTCAACGGCACTCCATTCTCGAGCGTTTGCCTGACACCCGGCCTACTTTTAACGCTGTCCATGACCGTAGCCCGACCCCTAGTTACGCTGCAAGTGGGTGGAGGCTACAGGCACAGGCTGAGCAGATTCGGTTACAGCTTCGCCCCCTTGTCACGAGGAGGGATCGGTGAAAACTGGCAAACCGAATGGGAGCCCCCAATCCTAAAGGGAAAAGATAAATATTCTGGTTTACACTTGCCGAGGGACTCAGTGTGGTTCTGCAACCTCAGAGAGGATGAGAAGTTCGAGTCCATATTAAAGAGAGGCATAGCTAGGCACTGGAGCACTGCTTTTCCATTTACAAACACATCTCACGGTCTGGTGTTGAACCCTGGCCACGTTAACGTCAACGCCAGCGACAACTGTGCCTGGCGGCCTCGCAGGGCTGCAGGTTTGGCAGTGTCACCCAGGGAGGGAGATTTAGGTGGGAAGGGCTGCTCCTGTCTAAGGGAGCAGAATGAGCTCCTCAGTGGGTCGATCAAACGCCTCCAGTCTGGCTGCATCAGACGTGCTCCTCAAACACGAAGACTGCACTGCTGGAACTCGGCATGAGACACGGGGGGCTACCGACAGGAGGCTCTTCGGGGAAACCCCCGAATTACAGATCAACACAGTGGTGGTACGGCCTACGAAACAAGGTGCATTCGGGCTTTCCAAATTCGCAAAGGGGGGTTTAAAACGCTAGTTTAAAATAATGTGTCAGGGGAAGAGGTGGCCACCAAGCGCCGAGTGCAGTTCCCACCTTTGCTCTGCCTGCCTGGAGGGCAGCGGCGAGGAGGAGGAGCGCCGCCCGCACCAGCAGGGGGCGCGGGACCTCCGAACGCTGGGCTCGTGGTCCGGGGGGCAGGGTCCACGGGCGCCGTGGGACAGAAAGAGAGGGAAGAGTAAAAGGAAAGGGAACCTGCACACCAGCAGCAGCGGCGGGAGGGAGAGGGAATGGAGGACCCGACGCTGCACCCGCCCCAAAGCGGCCGGCGTTGAAGCGAGCTGAGGTGCACGAGCGTTCAGGTGTACGAGCGTTCAGGTGTACGAGCGTTCAGGTGCACGAGCGTTCAGGTGCACGAGCGTTCAGGTGCACAAGCGTTCAGGTGTACGAGCGTTCAGGTGCACGAGCGTTCGGGTGCACGAGCGTTCAGGTGTACGAGCATTCAGGTGTACGAGCATTCAGGTGCAGGAGCCACTGAAGGTGTTACCGGAGCAGGAGTCACCACAGGCAGGAGTTACACAACAGGGTTCACCACAGGAGCAGCCGCAGGAGGAGGTGTTACTGGAGCAGGGGGTCAACAAAGGAGGGCTTACTGGAGTCAGAGCAGGAGCTGGCCAGGATGGTCTAACCATCACAGCATTCACAGAACACATAAAATACTTGCAGAACGATAAAAAACTTTTAGGACGTTCTTGGAACTTTTTCATTTCCCACCGCGCGATCTAAAAAGCTATTTAAGAACCCCCCCCCACACCAAAAAAAAAAAAACTTGGCAGAGAAGACAGGAAGCCATTTTGCGTCACCAGATATTGTTTCGGAAGTTTCCATATCTGTGAGAGTTAGGGCAGGCGCAGTGGAGCGGGCGGCCCGTGCGGTGCGTAGGCCCCCCCGGGCCAGCCTCAGCCCACCAGTAAATAAGTGTTTGGCGGCTCGCCGAGGGGCGGCCCGACCGCCAACCGGCACGCCGCCACCTGGAGGGAGCCTAAGCGGGTCCGGCGGGCCTTAGCGGATCAGCCCCCCCCCCCACCCCCCCTTCCCCCGAGCTGGTGATGAACACGTCCGCCAGTGCGTGACGGTCTCGCCCTCTTCTCTCTTATCTTTCCCGAGCGAGCGAGCGTTGGGGGGGGGGGGGGGGGGTTTAGGCGCACCACCACCACCGCCCCCTCCCCCAGGACTCATGCGCAACTCTGCACAGCCTGGGACGGGACCAGCCAGCCGAAAGGAGGAATGAACGCACCCCCGGGAGGAAACAAATAAGCACAGCCCACACCCAGCTTGCCAAAAGCCGGGGATCTGTTTTGTTTCAGAGGGTGACGGACAACGATTTATGGACCCATAAATCGGGGCGGTTGCCGAGGCGATGCGAACGTTGAATCGGGTTTACCCCTGACCTCCCAGCATGCACCTGCCATTCACTTTTATTCACTCAGCCGCAAATTAACTGGGAGCTACAGTACTTCCACCTCCGTAAAAAGTACCCCCACCCCCCCCCCACCCCATATTTGGAGCTCTGTCAAACTGAAAAATCACTTACGTACTCCAAGCTGTCAGAGTCGCCATTTTGAGCGTCGTCGTCGCTGTCCCCTTCCAAGCCGTCATCTTTCAAAGAAAGCAAACACACGGTTAGGGATCAAAAGGATAAAAAAAAAGACTCCCCCAATTCCTGAGTCACGACAGACCTTTTCAACGCCGCTTTCCCCGCGGTCTTTCGTTATTTGAACCAGGGAAATAAAAAACAGCGCCCGTTTTCTTTGGTCCGAGTCGAAAGTGGCGGATCATTTTTTTTAAGCGTTCCGGGGCTTTCTGAGCGCTCGATAGAGCTGTTCCCCGCGCGCGAAGGCGAGCGCGGCGCAGATGGATCTGATAAACGGCCTGAAAGGCGCGGGCCGCGCGGCGCGGGCCTCAGACGCCCTCCTCCGTCTTTACAAACCGCTCCCCTCGCTCGTGAAGAGGATTTTCGCATCTGTCAAGAGGTGGCAGGCCTTGGAAGGCTTCGGTAAGTTAAAGCTTCTCCTGGGCACGATATCCATTAAAATGCTTCTTTCTGGCTCAGCTTTACACAGAAAAGAATATTGAGAAAATGGCGGATCTGGCCTGTTGGTCAGACGTTTCTATCGATATGACACATCTTTCTGACAAATGCGGCATAAAACCTCGCTGTGGTCTAATCCACCATTTCAGACAAAACCGGAGGTCATTTTGTTTTCGCTTCGATTTTTTTCCCCTAACTGTGCAAGAAAGGAGACCTGCCATTATGTGCATATTTCAAAGGAGAGCCTACTTAAGATTTCTCATGACAGGTCTGCCAATTTCACACAGAGTTTTTAAAATTGGCCTTAAATGCAAACCAACCTCATATTTCCCACCCCCAGCTTGCAATGCACCCCACTGTGGTTTAATCCACAAGGGCTAACAGTTTTAGCCCAGTACGTACAGTACAGAGGTGTCCCATCTTATCCGAAAAGAGCCGACGTGGGTGCAGGTTTTTGTTTTAGCCCAGTGCTAAGACACCCAATTCTGCTTATAATGGTCTCAACTGAAGACCATGATTAGTTAACCATTTTAATCGCGTGTTGTAGTGAGGGGCTAAAGAAAAAAAGTTGCACCCACACTAACCCAAATAATATTGGACACCCCCGGTATGGTACTCTGCAGTGAACAACTGTGGGTATTTCCACAGGCTCCACCTTCAGGCCCCCCCTTCATTCCTTTCCTCTTTCCTTCACTCCATCCTTCCTTCCAGACTACTAAGTATGCTTCCTCCGTACAGAACTAGGACACGGGCACGCCAGGCCCGACTAAAGACTACAAACCAAAAGCTGACAGTTTATCCTGTGACACAATCCGCATCAAGGAGACATTTCATAAATTGAACATGCCGCCCCATCCCCCACCAATCGGGCCAATTGCGTCGTCGCAGAAGGAGAGCGCGAGGCGAACAGCGTTCGGGAGGCTTGGCTCCGCGCCAGCAGGCGCTCGCCGCGGAGGCGATTCTTCCGGGAGCGGCCGCCGGTCCGTTTCCCGCCCTCTGACGAGGGTCGAGCGCGGCTGGCGGACGCGTCGCGCCGCGGGCGACCGGGCCGCCGTCCCGCCGAGCTGACAGCGCAGCAGAGAGCGGGGCCGAGAGGGTCGCATTAAAAAAAAAAACCACACAAAAACGCGCACATACAGAGGAGGAAATAGAGGAAGGAACGCAGACGTCCTGCGATGTGGCGGGAAGCCAGGGCGGAATAATCCGGAATACGCAGATCCCCCTCCCCCCCTTGGCAACTGCAGCTACAGAGAGAAACTTTAATTTGAAGGGTGATTATGGCTGTTAGCAGCAGGTACGTGTGTGTGTGTGTGTGTGTGTGTGTGTGAGTGTGAGTGTGAGCGTGAGTGTGAGTGTGAGAGAGAGAGAGAGAGTGTGTGTGTGTGTGAGTGAGTGAGTGAGTGAGAGACAGAGAGAGAAAGAGAGAGAGAGAGTGTTTGCATGTGTGTGTAAGAGAGAGAGTGTGTGTGCATGTGTGTAAAACTATTTGAACATGTTTCAAAAATCACCCTACAAATATATTTTTTAATATTAAGCGTTTTAGGAGCATCAAAATGACACATTTGCGTACGTACGTACGTGCGCCTGCCCGGCTGCGTCAGGTGAAGGCGAGGCACTTGAAAAACAAAAATGAACTGAACAAAATAATGCTTTGCGCACTCAATTTGCGAAAAGGATGGAAACTTTGTCCTTATCTGGACCGCCGGCCTCATCCTAGGTTATGTTTGCGTCACGCCAAAACCAAACAAAAAACGTGTATGTTTTTTGGTGGATGACGTTCCAAGAAAATAACTCATGTTGGATTCATAACCCCGACGCAAAAAGCAGCAAATATGAGGTTCTGACGTCCGCCATCTCGGTTTTTAGAGTGCCTGAGAAATCATCCGAATTAAACTGTCACACAGACCCCCGGACAAAGCGTCCCGTGTAATTGGGCCCGGGAGGCCAGGGTGACTGCCGCCGGACTTCCTGTGTGACTCACGCACGGTATACAATGCCAGCCACAAGCGGGAGCGCTGGCCAAGCCAGTCCCCCACTGCCCAGACTCCTTCAGCCAGGTTCTTCATCTGCGGGAACGTGGATCCACTGTGTTTCACTGGAGCCTTTTCAAAATGGCCTCCAAAACATGCACGTGAGCACATAAAAGGTATCGAGGAAAAATCGAAGTTGTCTGACTTTTTTTACCTCCCGTTTCCCTCAAAATGGAATCAGTGGATCTTTACTTCCTCTTCCGTTTATTTCTGCTTTTTTGTATAAATGCCCACCTGCTTCTCACAACAGGCCTCACCAGAGAATTTCTCTGTTGATCTGATCAATGTTCCCACAGCATTCGCCTCCATCAGTCACTGTAGAATAACCTGTCCTGTGGTTATCAGGGGAAGGTATTCGGGATGGAGTGATCCAGCCATTTTTAGCAAGCTCAACTGCAGCACTGGACATTTAAGGAGGGGAGGGTGGGGTTTTTCGGGATTGGGGACGGGAGTAAAGGAGTATGCCCTCACCCTGCGTTCCTGGGTCAGTGTCCAGTCCGGGGGCGGGCCTCCCAGGCAGGGGAAAGGTGTAGACGCTCTGATCTGAGGTCAGCGGGAGGGGGCACTTTGGGAAACACTTCCTCATCAGCTGAATGGACAATTCTGCCAGGGCCTCTGTGGTCTTATTGGCCAGGCAAGTCTAGGGATGAAACAAAAACAAGGAAGAGACCAAATAAATGAGGGCAGCAAACTAACCGGTCTGCAATCTGATGGTTTCTGTCCTCTGCGGAAAAACCCTAACGCTTCCCAATCCGGAAAGGCACGGCAAAAAGAGCTTTATTTATTCCGCTCTGTTTTTGCCGGTTTCCGCATTTTGTTTTTAAATGAATGCAAATGACTATTCAAAGCAATAAGCCTGTTGTGAGCAATAGCTACTCCAATTCCAGAAGTTAATGATAAGAAAGGGAAAGTCATTAGTAGATTAGAGCAGAAGGTTTCAAAGGAGCTAGGGAGAGGGAGAAAGAGAAGGAGAGGGAGAGGGAGAGAGAGAAAGCAGAGAGAGGGAGAGAGAGCAGAGAGAATGAGAGAGAAAGAAAGAGCGAGACAGAGAATAGAGATAGGGAGAGAGAGAGTGATTCAGACAGAGAGAAAGCAAGTGTGGGAGAGAGAGAGAGGGAGAGAGAGCAGAGAGAATGAGAGAGAAAGAAAGAGTGAGAGAGAGAATAGAGATAGGGAGAGAGAGAGTGATTCAGACAGAGAGAAAGCAAGTGTGGGAGGGAGAGAGAGAGAGAGGGAGAACGAAAGCGGGAGAGGGAGAGAGAGCAGAGGGAGAGAGCGTTACCTGGGTGGACTGGAACAGCAGGCCCATGCCCCCGTGCGCCTGCAGGGCTTCCCGCCCGGCGCGGACGTTGGTGGCGTGGTGCAGGCAGTGCAGCAGGGCCCTGCGGATGGGCACGTGGGCGTTGGCGCCGTCGCGGCTGTGCCAGTCCTCGTACAGCTTCAGCAGGCTGGACACGTACCCCTTAGCAACCGCACACCGGCTGTTGGCCTCTGAGGGGAAGAGCAGGCGTGGTCAGAGAAGAGCAGGGGAGCGGCAGGAGAGACAGCAAAGGGCAGGTGAGGAACAGGAGAGGAACAGGTGAACAGGTGAGGAGTAGATGAACAGGTGAGGAACAGGTTAAAAGTAGATGAACAGGTGAGGAGCAGGTTAGGAGTAGATGAACAGGTGATGAGTAGCTGAAAAGGTGAGAAACAGGTGAGGAATAGATGAGCAGGTGAGGAGTAGAACAGTACTAGGCTCAAGTTACAGATATGGAATATTTTTACGATCGGGGCCAGGAACGGGTTGAAGATTAAAACCAGGATCAAAGTAAGGGTTAGAATTAAGGCCAGAATTAAGATTAAATTCAGGCTAATATCACTGAGCCTAATACCGAACAAGTATTTCATAATTAATACTTTTTGATCCCTTGCCTACCATAGTTAATGGTGGAAATTTCAGGAATAGAAAAATTAACGCAGCATGTTTCATGTGATACAGCAGGCTGATCCCCTCAATGGGGTGATGTCATAAAAGTAGGCTTTCTTTTGGAAGATCATAATGGCCTTTTTCGCAAGACAAACAAACTCACTGAAATGTTGCTGCCAAATCTACTCACACACACAGCAGAGTATATCACGCACATGTCTTAAGTGAGTTGTCAACTCAATGTAATGTCACGTGTAATTTATTTGTTAATAAATTGAGCAGAAGAGAGCTTCTAATTAGATGCTTGTCTATTTTAGCAGGACAGCTGTTGTACGACGGCTGCTGTTGAGGCAGTCTTGTTCGGGCAAAGTCTTAGCCAGACCAGGACAAGGGAGGCGACCTGCAGAAATCCATCGAAGACCAAAATATCTTCACACAAAATATCTTCAGACCGCGTCTTTGAATTCAAGACTTCATCGAGGGTTTACTTCAGGACTGCCATAACATGCTTTATGGTTCTACATGGATTTCACCGGATAGAATCTCATTTTTGTATGTTCTAGATTGTCGTAGGCTAACTTATGCCTAATTTATCGTTGCTGTGCTTTCGCTCGCTGGTTTACGAATGCCGTTAGCCACGTCTAGCGCTGTTGCCCAGCTGGATGCCATTAATGTTCTTTTGCAAGTCGCTCTGGCCGAGAATGAAAAGCCGAGCACGAAAATATGAAAAAACAGAGATGTGCGCGTTTCCGCACTTCATTCGTCTCCATGGCGATGGCACCGCGGTTCACTCGATCGCGGACTCCTAGAATCGGGCAGGTGGGTTCGGCGTCCGGCCCCGGCGCGAATTAAAAAATAACGAGCGACCCCCGAGAGACCCCTTTTAAAATATTTACTCGGCCGCGACCTTCACGTCGATTAAAGCATTAGCCCCCGACGGCGCGCCAGAGCAAGGTCGGCTTGTCCGGCCCCCAGCCCCGGCTGTTTACCCTCCCGGCCCGAGTAAACATTTATCGCGCGCGGTCACGGTGGATATTCGCATTCGCGTAAACACTTCCCTTTTTTCCCCTTCCTGGCAGGCCTCGGACGACGGCTAATCAGATTATTCATTCATCAAGCGGCGAAGGGCGCGCGTCACCGCGCCGCAGAGTCAGGAAGAGTCCATCAGACTTCAGAGTGTAGCGTTTCGCTCTCAGCGAAAGGGTTGGCTTGTTGCCTCCCGCGCCACGGCCTGCTTTTCGGAGAGATGTTTAGAAAAACAGCTCGAGAGAGGCGGGCTCAAGGCTCGAGGAGGACTGAGAGGAGTCACAACTGAAGGCCTTACGGTCACAGAGAGCAAGATATTGTACAAACAGTAATAGTCTAAGAAAACTATCTGCTCGAGTGAATGGAGAGGAATATCCCTCAATCGTCACTAAAGGAGGAAGTGGAGTGCTTTCCCCTCAGTCCCTTAGTGCTACTAAACCTTAAAGAGGTAATCGACTCCCCCCGTGATTTGGATGGACAATGTAATTGAGAACCCAGAAAAGAAACTAAGGCAAAACGGACAGACCCGGATCACAGTTCTATCTGGTCTTAATAGCTAGAGAAAAACAGGGCCTCTCTACTCTACCCCCCTCCCCCCCCCTTCTCAACACGGCGGGCCTGGGCTCCGAAAATGCGCCGCGGCGGTCAGGCCCGCCACATCATTATGAGACACGGCGGCGGGACGTACCGCCGGGGAGAGGCACAATGAGCAACACCTGTTGTATCGATTAACATTTTGTCACGGTCATAATTGCGCAAAATCAACTTAACGAGTGAAACGGAGTTCGCGCGCGGGGGGGTGTGATCACCGCTCGGGCCCCCCGACGCGTCCCCCGTCACGCCGCCCGGCGGGCCCCCGGCCCGGCCGCGCCGCCCTCGTTAGCGCCCGTCTGACTGAGCGTCGCCGACGCGCGGCGGGAGTCGGTGTCGCCTACGGTTACCGCCAGGGAAAGAAAACGCCAAGGCGCCGCGGGGGCTGTGAGGGCGGCCCCCGACCGCGGCCCGGGGCCCCGAGCGCCGCCGAGCCCGTGTGGTCGACGCCGCGCCCCCGCGCCGAGTCTCCGCGCGAGCGCGACCGACAGAAAGCGGATTCGCCGAGCGCTGGCTTTAAAATAAACAGCGGCTGTATTCATTTCATTAGCAGCAGAGGTCTAGGAAACACATCACAGGGAACATCTTGACAAAAATCATAATCTGCAAACGTGCATTCACATTCTAACCTGCAATCATACGCTTATATTCTGATCTATAATCATGCTCTTACGTCCTAATCTGTAATTATACACTTCTATATTAATCTATAATGATGCGTTTGTAGTATCACCTATAATCATGTTGTAATACACTAGTCTATAATCACGAGCTTGTTTGTACCCTAATCCTGTGGTTCCCAAATCTTTTTTGGTCAGGCCCCCCTTTGATAATAGGACATTTTTTTAAGCCTCCCCCCACATCAATTCTGCACTGTGTCTTCTTCCTTTAGTCCTCACCACGCCCCGCCACCATGTAATGTCACGTGATGTAATGTGATGTAATGCGATGTGATGTGATGTACTTTAATGTAATGGAACGTAATGTGATGTAATGTACTGTAATGTACTGTAATGTAATGGAACGTGATGTGATGTGATGTACTGTAATGTAATGGAACATAATGTAATGGAACGTAATGTGATGTAATGTGATGTAATGTACTGTAATGTAATGGAACATAATGTGATGTAATGTAATGTAATGTAATGGAACATAATGTAATGGAACGTAATGTGATGTAATGTGATGTGATGTACTTTAATGTAATGGAACGTAATGTGATGTAATGTGATGTAACTGTGCCCCACTCATCGTGGCTGCGCAGGTATCGCCATGGAGACTGCGCAGACGGAGGGACCGGCGCAGCTTTCGGGACGAGCCCGTGGGCGTCTCGTTTGGCATGAGTAGCACCCGCCGCATCCGCTCATTACCGTTCCGTTTTGGGGGAGAAAAGAAAGATCGTAATTAAGTTGGGTTTTTTTTTTTCTTTTTTTTTCATTAAAGAAAAAAAAAAACATCGACAATTGCCAAAAACCATTTAAGCGGAAATTTCTCTCGATAATTGCAGAGCTAATGTGTTGATGTTACGAATTTGAGTCGGACCGCTTCTGTGCAAAAACATCAACAAACAGAAAGCCTGTCATGTCCTCTCAAACAGATGGCAAATGACGGCCTTCAAAGAGAAAATAGCAGCTGTTAGACAAGGGTGGCTTTTCGGCGGCCCAGAGACTCTTCATTGTGATTTCGACTTAACGCAACGGCCTCGTCCGCAAAGAGAGCCCGCCATCGGTACAGTACGGACCCAGATAGCCATCGCAGGCTGTCCTCCGCTGACCTGGCTCTTGGTGCTTTAGATACTAATTAGATCTTATCAGTGTAAAGGTGGCTTCGCTGATTAAGCCATCAGGATCTATTAGCAACAAAAAAAAGTTCACATTTTTCTCTTACGAAGCAAAAGAATCAGCAAAATTCGAGACAGCTTAACCGCTGTAATTATAACATGGTTGAGCAGCACTGGCTAATTAGAAGAGCCGACCAAGAAGGACATTAAAAGCTGCACAAACGTACATCTGCAACACGCTCCTTTTAATTATGTACTTCACCACAATCTTAAAGACGCTACACGGATCAGCATTACCACTTACATCATTATCATTTTCTCAAAGAACGGTTATCCGCACTGCAAGGAAAGCATTGTGAGAGCCAGCCAGCCAGGGAAAAGTCCCGCTGCTCTCTCTGTTCATTTCAGCCTACGGGGTGAAAACCCCAAAACCGAAACCCTTCAGGTGGGTCCCCAACAGCCCCCCTCCCCAGCCCCCGTGCCAAGTGCAGCCGTGCTATAACCCTCCCTGATAGCTCAGCGTGGGAGAAGATCAGATTAGCCGGCGAGAGCCGCATTCAAAAGGAAAAAAAAAGAAGAAAAACGACAGCGTAACAAAATAGCTTTCATTCATCATTTCCCGGAATTTTTTTTGTTTTACAAAGCGAGCCGTCAAACTAAAGCGGAGAACGTTCATCGCTCTCGCTAACCGCAGACACCTTTTGAAATGTTAAAATTAGGACCGTGGGAATATAACAGGCAAGTTATCGGCTCTTTTAACAAAAAAAAAAAACCAAGAAAGTCAGGGAAAGCGAGTCGTTTCTCCTTTCTCTCTGGCGCAAACCTGCTTCGTAGCGTAATGCGGTTCCCCCGGCTACGGTACTTCTGTTTTTGCGCTCTTTGCGGCCTTGCTGTGGGGGTCACATGATTGACCCCACCAGTGAGGGGGGGCGGGGCTACACAGGCCAGAAGCAGTCATTACAGCACTGTGCTAGGGTCAGAGGTGAAGCGTCACACCAAAGTAGTCTCATAACTGTGTCGTGTTTAAGTGCCGTGTAAGCGCTAACCAGTATTGTGCCACTCTGGTCAATGACTTAATTCTTTCGTATAATACATGGAAAAATAATAATAATAATAATAATAATAATAATAATAATAATAATAATAATAAAATGAAAGAAAAAGAGCCTGGTAATAATAATTTACTGCTAATGTCTATAGCCATAAACAATAACAAAGTATAAGTGAGGTAATTCTGCCTATTCATAAGTAAATAAATAAAGTCAGTGTGAAGGTTGCAATGCTGGTATTACACAGCAAGTTGGAACTGCAAGAGTCTAATTGCAGCCCATAATGCGAGCGTTATTTGTGTAGAGTTACCCATGACACATACTGAGAGCTGTATGGCAAACCTTTAGCACTGACTGTAACTGCGTTCCCTACAGTAACGGACAGTGTGTTTGGCACAGCCTGTTTCTCTGTAAAAGACAGTGTGTGTTTGGCACAGCCTGTCTCTCAGTAAAGGACAGTGTGTGTTTGGCACAGGCCTGTCTCTCAGTAAAGGACAGTGTGTGTTTGGCACAACCTGTCTCTCGGTAACGGACAGTGTGTGTTTGGCACAGGCCTGTCTCTCGGTAACGGACAGCCTGTGTTTGGCACAGGTCTGTCTCTCGGTAACGGACAGTGTGTGTTTGGCACAGGCCTGTCTCTCGGTAAAGGACAGTGTGTGTTTGGCACAGCCTGTCTCTCGGTAAAGGACAGTGTGTGTTTGGCACAGGCTGTCTCTCGGTAACGGACAGTGTGTGTTTGGCACAGCCTGTCTCTCGGTAAAGGACAGTGTGTGTTTGGCACAGGCCTGTCTCTCGGTAACGGACAGTGTGTGTTTGGCACAGGCTGTCTCTCGGTAACGGAACAGTGTGTGTTTGGCACAACCTGTCTCTTGGTAAAGGACAGTGTGTGTTTGGCACAGGCTGTCTCTCGGTAACGGACAGTGTGTGTTTGGCACAGGCCTGTCTCTCGGTAACGGACAGTGTGTGTTTGGCACAGGCCTGTCTCTCAGTAAAGGACAGTGTGTGTTTGGCACAGGCCTGTCTCTCGGTAACGGACAGTGTGTGTTTGGCACAGGCCTGTCTCTCGGTAACGGACAGTGTGTGTTTGGCACAGCCTGTCTCTCGGTAAAGGACAGCGTGTGTTTGGCACAGCCTGTCTCTCGGTAATGGAACAGTGTGTGTTTGGCACAGGCCTGTCTCTCGGTAACGGAACAGTGTGTGTTTGGCACAGCCTGTCTCTCAGTAAAGGACAGTGTGTGTTTGGCACAGCCTGTCTCTCAGTAAAGGACAGTGTGTGTTTGGCACAGGCCTGTCTCTCAGTAACGGACAGTGTGTGTTTGGCACAGGCCTGTCTCTTGGTAAAGGACAGTGTGTGTTTGGCACAGGCCTGTCTCTCGGTAACGGAACAGTGTGTGTTTGGCACAGCCTGTCTCTCAGTAAAGGACAGTGTGTGTTTGGCACAGCCTGTCTCTCAGTAAAGGACAGTGTGTGTTTGGCACAGGTCTGTCTCTCGGGAAAGGACAGTGTGTGTTTGGCACAGGCCTGTCTCTCGGTAACGGACAGTGTGTGTTTGGCACAGGCCTGTCTCTCGGTAAAGGATAGTGTGTGTTTGGCACAGCCTGTCTCTCGGTAACGGACAGTGTGTGTTTGGCACAGGCCTGTCCGCCAGTCCGCAGGATTAGCATCGGCCGCTCTGTGGAGTGGTAGGATTTCTCTCACACTCCCTCCCTCCGCTCTCTCTCTTTTTCTCTCACACTCCCTCCCTCCGCTCTCTTTTTCTCTCACACTCCCTCCCTCCGCTCTCTTTTTCTCTCACACTCCCTCCCTCCGCTCTCTCTTTTTCTCTCTTACTCTCACTACAGCTGCGCCTCTCTCTGGCTTTCCCTCTCTTCACCCCTCCATCGTGCTCATTACCTCTCTCTCCCTCCCTGTCTGTTACTATCAGTTTCTCCCTTCCTCTTCGCACCCCCGTCACTTCCTACACCCCTTTTCCAGCTGCCCTTCCCCTCCCTCCCATTCTCTGTCCCTCCACCCCTCTCTCCTCCTCCCCCCTCTCACCCTCTCCTTCACCCTCCCCTCCTCCCTCCTCCTCCCTCTCCTCCCCTCCTCCCTCCCCCTCTCTCTCAGCATGTGAGCGCATGCATTTCGGAGGGGCGGTGATACGAGCCCAAGGCGGCGTCTGCCACAGACACGGGAGCGCCGAAATATTAACGCCGCCGGGGTCCAGCAGGGGGCCCCGCGGGACGGGCCCCCGAGAACGAGGCGGGCGTCCGTAGCGACAAAAAACGAAGTCCCGCGCGTCCCCGTGTTCATCACTCAAACGGCGCGGAGACCGCGGGGGTCGCTCACGGCGGCGGTCGGCGATATCGTGATCGATGGCGCTGACCGGGCCGAACCGGGGATCTTACGAAGACGGATTTCCGATGGCGGCCTGCCGGTCGCGGCCCCGCCGGAGGGGTTCAGGCCCCGAGGCGATTCGGCAGGGCGCGGACGAAGCAGATTTCGCCCAGGAACCAAAAACACCGGGGTACGAAAACAACAAAAAAGAGAAACGCTTTTCCCCCATTTGCACCCAGGAGACGAAGTTCAACAGCGACGTGCGTTCGGTCGGATCGATGTCGTCACGCAGCTTTCACTGGGAGACGCCGCCGTCGACCGCGGAGAGCTGCGCCGCGTCTTCCTGCGTTGCATCTTGGGCCCGGGTCATCCGAACGGAATAATCGATCGTACAACGACAGCACGAACGCGCTCGATTTACCGCGAGAGATTTTGACAGCCGCCGTTACGGAGATCAGAATAAACCCAGAGAAGCGAACGGATCTGCCCGGGCGAACGTATGAACCCGTCGGCTTTCGCTTCCCTGGGAGAAACGACCCGGCGGGTTTAGCGAGCTGACAAGTGGTTCTCGGTCTCTGCGGAGCGGGATTAGAGGGAAACGGCACACGCGCGTGTCCCAGCGGGCCGAGCGCCTGGGGGGGGGGGGGGGGAGAGCGGTTCGACGTTCGATGGCTTATCGACCGACTCGCTCGCGAGCCCCCGGGAGGGGAGCCTCGAACCGGCGGCCGGCGAGCGGCGGGGCGACGAGGAGAGAGGCCGAGGGCTAATCGCGCGGCCGCGGCGAAGACCCGCGTCGGTAAAGGCTCCGACCCCCCGCCGCGCGGGCCCGCGCCGGCGAAGGGGCCGCTGGAAGGAACCCCGCCACGTAATGATATCCGCCAGCCGAGCTGCGCCAGACGCCGCAGTGCGCCAACAGGTGCGTGGCTCTCGCCCGCGCGCAGTCGCAGAGCCACACTGCCATCTGCAGGCCGCCCGCGGTATCGCCGCCCGACAAAAAACCTCTCCCAGCCCTGAACCGCAGCACATTCGCAGGATCCTCAATAACAGAAACAGGAAATGAACTAATTGGACTTAATTTGCTCAAGGCAGAAGTGAAGGGCACATAATTTACCGTGTGTATAAATACCAATGTGAAAGGACGGAGTCAGCAGGCACTTCACTTCCCAGAAATACGGGCGGCCGTGGCAGGCCCTAAATCAGAGCAGGAGCCGAACCTGATCCGCGGGGGTCTGGAGTGGAGTCCAGGACGCGCCGGTTACCGAGTGTGGCCAGCTGCCCCGCGTGACGAGGGCACGGTTGGCACCGGCGCTTGGCACAGGGGCGGCAGCGTTTCAGCGGGCCGGGGAGACGGCGTCTCATTGTACACCAGCGCCCCCCGCTGGCCGATCGGGCACCGGCAAGTCCACCTGTTGAGCTGCGCGTGAACGGCCTTCCTCCCAGAATCCCGTCTGCGCAAACTGCGGCGGCTGACGTCACACGGTTTGGAGGAGAGCGCGCGGCTGTCTGAGTTCCCCTGAATTTACAGCACAGGTTACAGCAGCAGACGGGGCATTCCAAACAGGAAGAAGGGTAAAAAAGCATGAAAAAGAAATGAACTCGCATTGTGAGACCTCAGTTATTGTTTAGATACACACAAACAAAGACGTGCCCACACACTGGCACAAATACAAGTAATGACAGATGCTGCACACACGCGCACACACACACACGCACACACACGTGCACACACACGCGCACACACACACACACACGCACACACACACACTCACGCGAGCGAGCAGCAGCGCGCCGCAGACCCCGTATGAACCAGCTCGGCGTGAGCCCAGAGCGGCCGTTTCCCCGACGGCGGGCCCTGAGGAGCGAGACCGCCCCGCCGGTCGTCTCCAATCGATCCGCGGCTGCCGCGTACGGCCAGCGCCCGCGCTGGCGACACGGAACAAGCCTCCGCACCTGTCACAGCCAACCGCCCTTCAGCCGAGCCAAAACGCCACGCCAACCGCTCCAACCGCTCCTCTTCAGTCAAACCAGGTGGGAGGGCCACCTCAGGCTCGGCCACGCCTGCCCCACAAAGCACGTACGAGTAGCGTGCTTTCTCTTTCCTTAATGTAAGCAGAATTCGGCACGAGGGCTGACTATGTTACCTTTAGAGGGAATGTAATGCGTAGAGTAGATTGTGAGAGAACGGGGAATGCGAGTTAAAGTTACATTCGAGCAAAGATTGAAGGAAATGGGAGACGCCTATTCCTAAGAGAAGCTGCGCTCAAGTGGCAGCTACTTGACAATTTACAATTCAGAAAGAGGGCTCCACAGTTTGTCTTCATAAATGTGAGCTCCGCACATACAGCAGAACCGAGCCTGTACTATGGGAAAGCAGGCATTTAGTACAGGAAAACAGGTCCATGCTACAGGAAAACTGGTATTTTCTACAGGAAAACCAGTCCATGCCACAAGAAAACGAGTATTTTCTACAGGAAAACCAGTCCATGCCACAGGAAAACAGGTATTTTCTACAGGTGAACAGATCAGCGCTACAGGAAAACCAGTCCATGCCACAAGAAAACAGGTATTTTCTACAGGTGAACAGATCAGTGCTACAGGAAAACCAGTCCATGCCACAAGAAAACAGGTATTTTCTACAGGTGAACAGATCAGCGCTACAGGAAAACCAGTCCATGCCACAAGAAAACAGGTATTTTCTACAGGTGAACAGATCAGTGCTACAGGAAAACCAGTCCATGCCACAAGAAAACAGGTATTTTCTACAGGTGAACAGATCAGTGCTACAGGAAAACCAGTCCATGCCACAAGAAAACAGGTATTTTCTACAGGTGAACAGATCAGTGCTACAGGAAAACCAGTCCATGCCACAGGAAAACAGGTATTTTCTACAGGTGAACAGATCAGTGCTACAGGAAAACCAGTCCATGCCACAAGAAAACAGGTATTTTCTACAGGTGAACAGATCAGTGCTACAGGAAAACCAGTCCATGCCACAAGAAAACAGGTATTTTCTACAGGTGAACAGATCAGTGCTACAGGAAAACCAGTCCATGCCACAGGAAAACAGGTATTTTCTACAGGTGAACAGCTAAGCGCTACAGGAAAAGCAGGTAAATTCCTGCAGGCAAACAGGTCTGCGCTACTGGAAAGGAGGGATTTCTAGCAGGAAAACGGGTCCGTCCATTAATATTTCACAGATTCTCACCGTCGGCGCAGGCCAACTCACGAGAACCGAGACAAAGCGCTGTACGAAGAAAGGGGGGTTTAAAAATAAATAAATAAATAAAAAACTGCTGAACAACCCCACGTGCGGCGTGTGCCAAACAGGCAGCCGCGATCGCGCCGTCGGGCCGGGCGCGTGAGCTCCCGCTAAGCCGGCAGGGCCCGGCTGCCAAGCCTCCGTTTGAGACAAAGGGAGGAGCGCTTCAGAGCAAATAACGGAAAATAAACAACGCCACCTTTTTTTTTGAAATTTCGTATTCGAAAGCCGAGCCGCTAAAAAAAAAAAAAAAAAAATGAAAGCTCGAACGAAAGCTCCTCCGAATGGTTTCGCTCGACGGGCTCCCGCGGCGCGCGTTCACCGCAGCCGGGGTTCAGGGTCGAGCCTTTCGTCATTCCTGATTGGTTATTGGGGAGCGGGGGAATGAAAGGGTGATATCTACATTCTTGGCGTAATCGTTCGCATTCCGGTCTGCCAGCGCGCAGTATTACCGGTGAAATGTGAGGCCGTTAGAAAATTCCGCTCGTTCGAGTTATTCCGCTGACAGGACCGAGGGGGCAATTAGGCAAACGGACATACGAGATCCCACACGGCCATCGCCGCTGATCTGCGGCCGGCCTCATTGTGTCGGTGAAACAGCTCTGCGCACGCCCCTTTCGTTTAGCAAACGATGATAAAATGCCATTTGTTTCTCAGAGGTCACCAAGCAGAGGAGAGGACAAAAGGAACCCCCCACCCCCCACCCCACTCCCATTTCACCCCCCGTGTCATATGTAGAGCATCAAATTTTCCTAAGTATTCAACTCTAATTTGTCTTTAACCTTGGAGGACGAATGGGCCTTTTTAACTCAAAGCCAAAAGTGCACCTCATTTACACTTAAGCTGTGCTTAAACTGAGCACATTCATGTATCCCAATGGACTACACTATGAATACAGGACTCGGTTGAAAACCTCAAATGCTAATGTGAGTTTTTCTTTCGTATTGTATCATTCTACTGAACCACTGCAGCGAGTCCGAAAGTTAGCCGCCCTCTCCCATGGCCATATCGAGGGCGACATTCCTTCAGATTGTATTTGACACGTCCGGGCAGTTTTTACTGGCTATTTACTGAAGCGGTTCATGGCCAGTTTCCTTATCTAAAGGGTACAACAGCAGTGTCCCAGGAGTCAAACCTGTAATCTCTCCTGTTAAAAAGAGTCCTTCTGGCTACTCCGCATCACCGCCTCTACTACAAAGTGCACTGAGCTTTGGACAAGGCCATCCACAACTGACCTCTTCAACGATGAATTTAAAAATCTCGGTCTGCTCAGTGTGTAGAAGTTCATGACCATGCACATAAGAACCGTCTAGGAAGAAAAAAGTAACTTACTTGAATGCAGAAGTGCTGCAAATGCATCAATTGCTGCCCTGCGAAACAAAACAAAATAAAATAAAATAAAATACTTAAAATGCGTCTTAGAGAATTAATGGATAACATTTTGTGGGGCAACTGAAAAAAGTAAGAAATTGTAGACACAACAATACTTCTTGGCTCAGACCGGCAGCTCTCCAACGACAGAGTCAGCATTTATAGGTAATATAAAGCGCCATTTTCCCCAGTAACACATAAACTCATGTGAAGTACCTTTACAAGCATTTCCTCCAGTAATGTATATGCTGATTCAATATGGCAGTCATATTTCCGCAAAAAATATGGGAACATGAATCTAATGAGCAATGCGGTCTACGGCAGGACACTCGCGGCATCGTTGCAGCAATATTTTACCATCTCCTCAAAATCACTGCGCACTGTCTTGACAGGCGTGGAAAATATCTTTTTGTTCGACAAATAAACGAAAACAGCGTTTCATTCTTGTAAATAAACGATGTTTCCAGTAGGGGTGGGGGAATGGGACTCCTTCGGCGGCATGTTATTGTTTGTTTGGCTTTGATTAGAATTCGCGTGAAGGTCTTCATTTACGACGAAGGGCTTGTTCCTTTTATTGGGAAACAAGAGTTATCTCCAGGGTGCATCATGAATAATTTGCATTAATATCCTTTCGGCAGGAGGGGTTATTAAAACCCATTAATCACTCAAAGTTTCCCTTTCACCAAACATTCCATGGTTTCCGCGTTTCATTTCAATTGTTTAGACAAACTTAAAGCCGGGGTTCGAGGCGAGCCTCTTCAATCAAACGACAACGGCGTTCTATCTGATCCCGCGCGAAATGAAAACAAAATTCATAACATATTTTTGGTTCGTTGAAACAGAACGGAATCGTTTGGGTCATAAAGGTGTTTCGTGCCACTGCTTTCCGCCGTCGTGCAACGGACCGCTTGGAGATGGAATCAATAACAAAGCACTCGCACCGTGACGTGCAACATCAGCAAGAATCATCATCTTCCCGGGAGCTCTGCTGTTGAAACGGCCCCGGTTATATTGTGGTTTTATTTGTATCCTCACAGGTCGTAGCCGGGCTGTGTTTCTGCGTCTGTCTGACGTCCGGCGTGCCTGAGCGCAGCGGTTAACGCTCTCTTCCTCTGGGCGAAGCGTGCATCCCGTCACGTTCTTACAAGGCTAATAAACACGCGAGGCAGACGTCTAATAAAGGCCGCGGTGAATTAAGCGGGATCGACAGGCGGCATTGTCCCCCGTGATTAACGGCCTACTTATCCCCCTGTGTGTCAGATTCCGGGAGCCCGGAGATTATTCACTTTACAGTATCGCTTTCAAGTCCGGCCAAGACGTCTGATTTATTGTCCAACGCGAGAGCGCAGTCCTAATGCGGCTACTCGCTAAACGCTTGCAAATTAATATTGCGTATTATTTACGGCGGCTGGCGAATGCTCCTAAATTTGCAACCATACAAAAAACGCCGCAGGTTAACACTTAGTCATCCATTTTGCTCGTTTCTCAGTAATGTAGGCCTATTTGCAGAAACGGGGCTACGATTTCTCTGAGGGATTTAAAGGAGAGAGTGCACGTACGAAACGGTTTCAAAATGGAGAATAGGTAGCCTATGCCTGCTTTTACCCAGGGGAGTCCAAAACACAAATTTTCCATCTATTCACTGTGTTTTTTCCACTCTCTGGCCTCCCTGCACTACGCACAGTATCACATTGCAGAATTCCGAAATATTGGCCTATCTTGGAGTTAAATGTTCTGTAATCGGGTTTTATTTCTGGCATGAAAAAACATGTAGCAAGCTGAGATTTGTGCCACGCTCTCTCTCTCTCCCTTCTCTCTCTCTCTCTCTCTCTCCATCCTCACACCATCTCTATCTCTGAATGTGAATATGGGACCTCTGGAATATACATTTTGTTTTTTTTCCACTAATATTGTTTGTGGTCATTCAGGTCACTTTCCCGAGACCAAACCGTATGGCGAGTCACAAAGGAACCCTGCGGTGTGATGGAACTGCAGAGGTCAGGGTCGCCGTCTGGCCTGCGTCAGCTGACACTGCATCCTGCGGCTGGAGCAGAGCAGGGTCCATCCCCCCAACCCCCCAACCCCAGCTGCTCCCGCCTGCGCCATGCCCCTGGCATGCAGCAGGGGTCACCGTGGGTCAGGCGCCATTTACTGCCCTGTCTGCCACGACTGTCACTCGCAGCCGCGGAGACGCGCTGACGCTTAATAAATACTTTGGGGTGCCGTAAAACCGGAGACACGATGCTTTGGGATACCGTAAAATACGAGACACTGTGCTTTTGGACCCGGTGCACGCCATGTCCATTTATTTATTTTGCAGATGCCTTGATCAAGGGCACGACACACAACTGTTATTTTTGCTGACTACTTTTAGGACGTTGTGTGGACAGTGTGTTATAAAGGAGCCAATTTGTGTCAGAACAATTGCCACACATATTTTACACCTTGTCCATTTGGATAAGAGGTGTTTGTACTGGATTCTTCCCAGTTAAGGACAGCGTTCACCGGGGACCGAAACCCACAAAACCGGGGACCGAAACCCACAACTGTTTAGGTGACAGCGTCATGAAATCTGGAAATGTATCATTTTTATGGCCTGTACCTAAACACAGTCAGATTAACTCTAGTATACGTATTGCGTATTGTTGTACCAGTCTAAGGCCGCACTCTTCGGACGAGAACATCGCTGAAATTCTTTATAAAATGCAGAATTCGGATCTCAGCTTTACTGCAATGGAGTGGGATGTATATCCTTCCTCACAAACAAGTAGGGTGGCCTGTCAAATACAATCTTGTGAAATAAAAATAGAGTGAATCAGATCCTGCTTTTAAAATTACACTATAGAAAAAGACGAGGTGGTGCGCATTAAGTGCTGATGAGATTTACACGTAGCTCTATTTCACTTTGAAGGTGGGGACATTTCGGTGCTAAATAAAAAAGTTGATATGCTTGATGAGTTTTGTGATGCATGTGATTGAAAGTACAGAGTAAAAAAAACTACAGAAACTTCGATTGTGCACTTTTATAGAAATATAAAATGATGCAAAGGAAGTAAAGCAAGGAATGTCATAATGCTTATAAAACATTTCCTGCTACATCATATAGTTTTGTTGATAATGGGGGGACACATATCAAACAATTAAGAGAACCCATATGCCTTCGTTGATCTGATCTAATGTGTGGTGAGCTTTCTGGCGCAAAATGGCTGCCGTGCATCACCCAGGTGGGTGCTACACATTGGTTGTGGGTGAGGTGAGTTCCCCTTCACTGTAAAGCACAGTGAGCATTCGGAAAAGTGCTATATAAATGCAAGGATATATATATATATGATGGATTGCCAGTGAAGGACTTACTAATAAAAGGACAGGCTGGATTAAATCAACGTTTGTCAGACAAATGAATTTGACAAACAAATAAACTGAAGTTTTCTTTTTTCTCCACAAAGGCAATTTGGCAAGGTGATTGCTGAAGTGTTTGTGAAAAACAAAAAAACACTGCATTGATATATATATATATATATATATATATATATATATATATATATATAATCAAAGCTAACTACAGTTTGATTAAATCTGGGCCTCTTATTTCTTCTGTAAGCTACAGACAGTAAAAATAGATAGGTCATCAGGGGAATGTGGCTGTTCAAAAAAAAAAAAAAAAAAGTAGCACAAACATAGTTTAACCTCACAAAGATCGTAAACCCGTCTCCGTTTTAACTGCGGACTGTGTTAGTGGGCGGGCGATGCTAAGCGCTTTAAGTATGCGTGCGCTGCGGGACGACTGCAGCCAAGACGTACAGCGGAACGAGAAGGGGCAGACCTATGGTCATAGAGCACTTACTTGACTGTGCGTGCCTGCTTTGTCGTGTGCGTGGACACCAGCTTAAAAACCACGTCCAGGCCTCTGTTTTCGCCCAGCAGAGTAGCTGTGGACACTACGAGAAGGAAGAGAACGCGTTAAGTAGACGGAAAAATCCGGAATGGCACTTAATATCGAACGAATTTCGGAACGGCAGGGACGTTCCTCAGTTATTCCGTTCCAGGGAGGTTATCCCTTTTACCCGATGCCAGAATTTTAACCTTGAGCCACGTAAACCAGCTATGCGTGCATACGGCGCGAGTCTATTTCCGCGCGCTCTTTTGCAGTTGATTGCGTGCCTGCGATAGCCAAATTAAAAATAAACTGGAGTCGGATTCTGGAAGGGGTTGCGGGGTTTCCGTAAAACGCCTCTTCAGTGCGGGTCTATAACAGGAAAACAGGAATAAGCAGATTATTGAGTTATGAAATACCATCTGCACCTGAACACAATTGCACAATTGCAGCGGTCCCTAAACTGTGGGTTGGAACCCCACTGTTGGGGTTGTGAATGGGAAGGGGGTTATATAATTCAGGTGGGGAAAAATGTGTATAAACTAAGATTTTCTACTGACATTGACACGTCAATTAAACATGAACACTGCCGTTACAGGCACCATTACAGGCACTGACCCCGCTGCTGTGCACATGCGCAGTTATTTTGAATTATGCTATGAAAAAAGTATAAAAAATAATTCCGTGTTAGAATGTCAGGCCACAGCACATTTTAATGATGCGTCATGGGCTCAGAATGTTCTAGAGATCTGCGGGAGGCGTAAACCATAGCGTGGGGCAGGCTTTGTTTGTTGGAGAAGTTCATAAAGTTTGCCCGTACGCCTGCCTGTTCGAGGAAAATAACACACTTCACACCCAGGCGATCCCAGGACGCAGGCTGTTATTGCCAGCGATGCATCAACGGCGTGCGTTGAGCAGGAGCAAATACGCACTACCCCCCCCCCCCCCCTTAGTCCGGACTGCGCTACAATCCCCAAATAAAAAGAAATTGCCTTAAAAAATATTTTAATTTGGCGGGAAGCAGACACACACCATCTCCCGGGTTCCCTGGTTGACAGTGAATCAACTCCGTGTTAAAAAGTAATTTAAAACCGTAGCATCCAACCTTGTACATAAAAAAATCCTTTCTGAATCTGTGGCACAGAAGTCTTCCTCCCTGTGTACATAACAAAAGGCATTATTCCTGCCAAAGAGGACTCTTTTTGCCTCACAGACACGTTTGAGACCGAAGTGTGACTTGTTTACTGAGGAAAGTGTACAGTATCTCTCAGTTAGAGCTCTGCTCAAGGCCATGTGAACAGAACAGAAACACATCTAGAATCCATCAACAAATCCTCAATATGAAAAAAAACCCTGCAATTTATATTTAAATTCATACGCAGATGCGTTTCAATGTGTGTCATGTCAAGCATGTACTGTCAAATTAGCACTTCTCAGTATGTCTAAAATTGCACATCAGAATCTCACAATAATTTGTGTACTTCTTAAAATTTCAATGTCATTTACTGTTAACACATATTACAAAAGCTGTTCATTCAGTTGATTGTGTATTTAATAGCCTACACACAACAGTGGCTCCTGTGGTGTACGAAAGGTGAGGCGCTCATTTCTAATGCCATGATCTCCATTGAATCCTGGAGCAAGATACTTTGCGCCCAATCTGGCACTAGTGAGTGGGGACGTCACAGTCCGTTTGAACCCTGTATCAGTATCATAGCTCTGATGACTGGGCGGTTTTTGAGCGAGTGTCCAGGGCAGGAGGGGAGGGTGCAGCTCCTTGCCCTCCTGTACTCACCGGATGAGCAGAAGACCCTGAGGACCCACAGGCAGGCCGCCGCCCTCTGGGGGTGTTCCAAATTCTGCCTGAGCAGACCCAGTGTGAGCAGCACGGCATCCGCCTTTTCCGCCTTGAGCCCGATCCACCTGTCTGCACGGAAACCACGGAAACATGACATCACACGCAGCGGCCAGCTACACCCCCCCCCCCCCAGTCTCAGCTACCTCCATCAGTCACAATAACAGAATTATGCTTAATGAGAAAAGGCCGTCCTGTCGATCTAGGCTGCTCATCTTGCCCACTCTTTATCCAGCACTGTTTCAGTCCTGCTGTTGAATACTCTCAAGCAAGGCTGCCCAACCCTGTTCCTGGAAATCTACAATCCTGTAGCTTTCCACGCCAACCCTAACATAGCACACCTCATTCAACAGCTAGGCCATGTCCAATACAGCTAACTTGCCTGCTGTTGAGTGTACAACTTGTGTGCAACTTACATACGCAATAGCAGGGCAGTAAGCCAATTCGTACACAGCCTTAGAGATCTTGTTGAGCAGCTCATTAGTACAATCAGGTGTGCCAAAATACAGTTGAAATGAAAACCTACAGGACAGCAGAGGTCCAGTAACTTTGTTGGGCAGCCCTGTTCTCAGGGGGTCTCTGACTTATTTGAAACTATTCCATCCACTGACAGCGCTAAGATCAGGGTGAAATTTATCTAGAACTAAATAAAGGTAGTCAATTAGCCACCTCGTTTTGCTGGCAGATCCCATCCTGTAGTGTCTCACCTCTGTGCCCAACCTTGGCTAGCAGGTGGAGCAGGGGCAGCAGGATGGCGTAGTTGGGAGAGAGGCACCTGCCCGTCTTCACCAAGGCCGAGAGGAGAGCCTCACTGCCGCCTTTGGAGATCATGTAGTGGATCCGCCGGTCGGTGCCTGGAAGACACGCCCCCGACACCACCCAGTGAGATGCAGCCCAGCCACAGCTCTTATGTAGCACTGTGTGTACTGTGATTGTGTACAGGATGAATCCGGCTCCTTGATTGGCTCAGTCCTCAGTCCACAGGGTCCGCAGAAGTAGGGCATATTTATCTTTGTCTTGTAAATGATGAAGCAGGCAACGCCACAGGCTATTAGCTGTTGTCAGTGAAACACACTTTTCCTCGGTACCTGTACCTAGAGTACAATTCCGACTCAATTTAAAAAAAGAGTACAATTTAAGGCAGCAATTCCCTGTGTCTCAAACCTTGCTCGTCAGACTCATAACCATAGGGTGGTATGAGCTTGATCAGGTTGATGCTCAAACTTCTGAGGATGTGCTTCGCCAGTAATCCGATTGTCAACCACTTCTGATGGATTATGAGCTCTTGAAGAAGTGACATAATTTAAGGCAGCAATTCTGAGCCAGCGCAGCCACTGACCGAAAGCATAACACAGGCTGAACCTCGCTACGGAACCAGGAATATTGCAGGACACCAAATGTCACAAACTTGAACCCTTTATTTCCAAATTGCTGTGAAGACGGAGGGGCTGAACATGGAAAAGGCCTGCCTCCTCTGTTTCCCTGCTTTCGGGTTCTGTACGGGGGAACAGTTCATCAGTTCGCTGTTCCAAAACGGAGTGTGCTGTACCGAAGGGAAAGGGACTCACCTGCTGACAGGAGCTCGTCCAGCACGTTCAGGATATTGAGGGCGCTCTCCGTGTCCCCCACATCCTGCCGGAAAATACAAGACGTCTTTCAAATATGCAATGCAATCTCCTTCAGCCGTTACCCTGCCTGGGGACACCTGACACCGGGAATGACAAAACAGGGAGAAACAGAGTGAGCAGAACGGAAAAATAATACTGAAAGAAAGAAATGGAAATGAGAGCTATAACATAACAACAACAGTCTCAATTCCAGACTCCAGCTATAAATAAACAGCATCGGCGATGACAGCAGAAGAATGAAAAACTGAATCCCTATCTACCGACGTTCATCCCCGTCCTTGGCTCGCTATGAATCACGAGCGTTCGCGTGCTTATTCAAACCGTTTGGCAAGCCCAGCGATTATTGAGATGAACAGCGTCGAGGAAGGAAAAGACGCTCTTGTTTATTTGAAAGTAAAACGTGAGGACAAACGGGGATGGCGTTCCTGGCCCGCGTCCATGAGAGAAATGGGATGACAAAAAAATACACACGGGTGCCGAGTTGTCCTTGTCAAAACTTAATTTGGCTGGATTTGCCTGCGGCTAATTTTAAGATCGGTGAGAGGCGCTGATGGATGAGAAAGCGGCTCGGAGCCTGAAACAGATCTGGGGACACGCAGGGGGGCCCGGCGTGTGCTCCCCGGGGGCCCGGTTCGCTGAGCGATGTCCCCCGCGCCCGAGCGGGACTGTGAACGGGGGGCGATGCTGTGACCCCTTCTTCGCGGTAACCGGGCACTGCTCCCTGTCCTCTCGGCCCGAAGACCCCCCCGATCCTACCAGCTGTGTGGGCGGGGTTTTGCGTTTAAAAGCAGAAGCAGTTGACAGCCTGGCCATGGGGGGGGGAGCCATCTAATCTTCCAAGAAACATGGGGGGGGGGGTTTCAGTTGGGGTAGCTGACGGAGCCCTGCCCCAGCCTGCCTGTCAAACAGGCCGACAGGCGGGAGCGAAGGACCCTGTCACTCACGCGCGGAGCGTGTCCCACGTTTACAGAAGTACATGCAGCTCCTCGTGCCACGACAGCGTGGCTGCAGTGTAACGTCTAAACCGGGGAGACTGACACGGGCGTCGGGTTGGGCCGACGGGGGCCGTTGAAGGGGAACTCCAGCCTTGTTTTTCTTTTATTTGCAGTAGCTGTCCTCCCGATTAAAATGAGCCGACACTATACCTGAAGTGACTGCAGAGATATACACCCCCCCCCCCCCGCCCAAAACTACCGCGCATGCTCCAGGAACCTGCTTTAACATGGACTACGTCCCAGTGGGTGCTTACAGCCTATGGGTATGCGTCAGACAACCCCAGTCACAGGTCTCCACGTCTACTGAATACAAACAGAGGGGCTGGGCATTACTAGATGGCCTGGAAGCCGTTCTTCTACACGCTAGAAAGCGATCCGCTAAAGTAAGAAAATCTACGTTCAATTTTGAGGAGAAGAGGCAAGACTACTGAACATACCAAGTGACAATCTGTTAGCTCAGTCCACATAACCTTCACCTAGTATGACAGGTCAGGGGGTGACATGACATCTCCAAATTGAAATGATTCGCCCCTAGTAGTTCTTCAAAAATGAGAAATGTTAGAGGTGTACCTCATTTCGCTGCCAGTGTGTCCGAGCTGAAATAGCTTTGGCCAGCCATTAGGAGAGACTTAACAGTTGACAGTTACGCCTTTATCTGTTCGATGAGTTAAATATTTTACGGTGGAACTTCCCTTAAAGGCTGCCATTGTGCTACCATGAGGAGAGATTCTATAGAATATATAAGCATCTTTAAAATAAGAGGTGAGGGAGCAGGAAATGATCATCAGCAAGTTGAACATATTGGGAAGGCCTTACTTGGTTTTCATGGCAAATCAGGAAAAGGCTTATGCCCGTGCTTCCATGGTATAAAAGGCATAGTTCACTTTCTTGGGTGTTTTTTCAAATATATATCATTTCAGTTTTATGGTGTGCGTTCCATTGGCCCTCACAGTGTTTGTGTGCAGTGAAGGACATCTGAGATGCTTAGAAGTCCCTGACATTCTGCCAGCTGTACAATGGTGCATATCGGTATCAGTGTCATAAGGCCTTCAGGGCTTTGTGGTCAAAAGCAAGAAAAACATACTTCAAGTGACTCCACTGCAGCTTGTCCAGTGACGTTGTGTTCCCAGGGGCTATGTACGAGCAGACCCATTTTACGGTGTTCATTCACAATTATAAACATATAAAATCCGTTTTTTATATCATGCCGGTACTTCTTTCCTTTTCGGTTCTTCGCCGGCAGCGTAAGCTCCTCACTCCCAAAGTAGTAATGTTGATATAGGAAGCCGCAGCACAATTACCTTCACCAGGGGTTGCATGGCTATAGGAAATAGTTCCAAACAAACATAAGATTAAAAGCAATTTTTAAAAGAGTAATAGGGTCGTATACACACATACAACCTCTAGAGGCATAATATCATTGCACTAGCTTCTTTGGCACTACCTGAAGTATATTTTCTTTCTTTAGACCACAGAGCCTCAGCATCCATCATTGTAAAACCTGGCAGGTAATCAAGAGTTTCAAAAAGTGGACTGTCCCTTTAACTATGACTATCAGCTGTGGTGATTACGTTTAGTTTAGCCCAAAGATCCCAAATGAATGACTGGTCTGTTGGTGGATCTTAGCCATGGGAATGCTGGGCCTGGGACCAATGAAAGGAATCCTACTGTCATAGCTGAAGCATCTGGGCTGGGCAATGCAACAGAAGGAAGAGCGGACAGATGGACAGACAGAGATCACTGAGTGAGTGATGTCAGCATGTGCAGCTCCGTGCAGAGGACCCGGCATCTCTCAGGATGAGCTACGGCAGGAAGTGGCGTAACAAGGGGGCGGACAATCCCAGCAATACCTCATTCACTTTTTCCCCAAAAAAGCGTTTGAAAGACCAATTCTCCCATTTATTCATGGGAAGCGCTGACAAAGTTACTCTCGTGTGACAAGCTAATCCCAGACTGCCAGAAACAAACCCCTTCTTAATTTAACAGGTGTGACTCACTCCATCTGTCATCTGGGGCTCAGCCTTCCTCTCCCACCACACCCCTGACTGCAGCTCCAGAAGACCCAGGACCCAAACACGGTCAGACTGTGCGGCGATACCGTACCCTAACTAGCAGGCGCTGAAGTCTAGTTTTCTGACCGCATCCTCCCTCGCAGCTGTGTGAGTGGAGTTCGCTAGACGGTACGTTTATTGTGGAGACATTCTGACGTGGTGAGGTAAACGCTACAACCACACAATTAGCCAAACCTTTGGACAAAACGGAAACGTTTCTTCAGTTACTCTAAAGAGACCGTCTCGGTAATCCGACACTGTGTTTTCATGATAGGCTTAAGAAACGGGGAAGAATAAGTATGGCGGAAATTAAGTGAGGGTATAAATGCCCACTGGGTACAGTACTGAGGAAACTGGTGGTCCACAGACTGCTGGTAAAGGCATTGTATCGTACCCTTGAGCACAGCTCCGCATCTGAATCACTCCTGTAAATATCCTGCTGGATGAATTGAAACCGTAAAAAAGCGAGATCGATCTTCTTCGCTGTCTCCTTGAAACGAAAGAGAGTACTCCAACACTTTAATGTTTATGCAATCCATAAATGCTCTTAAGCAGTGCACTGAACCATCCCACTCATCCAGTTGTTCCCGCTTTACATTTAAAATGCTGGTTATCAATAGTTTATTTAGGACCTATTTGCTTTACCCATGCTAAGGCATGTAGCCAAAATGTTGGGAAATTGCTTTATAGCTGGTGGCAGTATATAAAATAATAAGAGAGAATTATTACCGAGGACGGCTATTCTGAATGCTTCCTTCTTTATTTCACATCTTCCTGTGAGTAATTCAGTTTATTGCTTTTTGAGTGTTCTGTTGCATTGTGACAGTTTTTTCAATATTGCTTGCTTTAAAATATATAATTTCAGTGCGCAAAACAGACCATACAGGTCAGTTTGCAATAGGAAAAACTGATTTCCCTGCAACTTTAAAATGAATTTTCTCCACTAGCATTTCTTGAAAAAGCCAGTGCTATTCCCAGGTAAAGTCAAAATGACTACTCATACTATTTTGTAAATCATTTTTGTAAAACTGTAATTTCATCTTTAGCACACAACCTCTTCTTTTATTACAGTTACAATGTATTTCAAAGATTGAGTAAAAATAATTACATTTAGTCTTCAGTATGTTAATCAAAGGTTGGTTCAATGGAAATGTTTTCATTTATTCTGTCGAGGATGTATATTTCTGTGCGTGTGTGCGTGTGTGCGTGTGTGCGTGTTTGTTTAGGTTACATTGAGGCAACAGTAGCACTTCTAGAGACTAAACACTGGGCCATTTTTGATGCTAAGCTGTTAACTTCTTTTATTTTTAGTGGTTAAACATTGCCTTGTCTCATGCTTTCAAAGTCTAGTGTTAATGTCTGTTTTGTGGACAGAGACAAGAGTTATAATCACTGGCGTCATGTTATTTTCTCCGCTTTATGTCTCTGTGTGGAAGTGTGAAAGCAAGCTGTCATGTCCCCTGCAACCAACATATCAAATTCAGCATGGAAATTTTACTTGAGATTATAAAATGGACGGTCACAACTGAACGATCAAAAATTAATGTAACTATAAAACAGAAATGCTATATTTTTCCACACATACTGTAGGACAGTAAAAACTAGACTAAAATTGGCCTGAAATGACTTTAATTGAAGAATCACCATCATCTCATCACCGTCAAACTACAACAACAACTGTCCATAGCCAGTACGGTGATACAGATCTCTCTACAATGACGAGACTGAAAGTGCTGTGGTGCGCTGCTGCTCCTGCAAGACGAATGAGCAGACTGAAAATGGTCTGTACTGCTCTACTCTTGCAGGTAGAATGAGGAGACTGAAAATGGTCTGTACTGCTCTACTCCTGCAGGTAGAATGAGGAGACTGAAAGTGGTCTGTACTGCACTGCTCCAGCAGGTAGAATGAGGAGACTGAAAGTGGTCTGTACTGCACTGCTCCAGCAGGTAGAATGAGGAGACTGAAAATGGTCTGTACTGCACTGCTCCAGCAGGTAGAATGAGGAGACTGAAAATGGTCTGTACTGCACTGCTCCAGCAGGCAGAATGAGGAGACTGAAAGTGGTCTGTACTGCTCTACTCCTGCAGGTAGAATGAGGAGACTGAAAGTGGTCTGTACTGCGCTGCTCCAGCAGGTAGAATGAGGAGACAAAGTGGTCTGTACTGCTCTACTCCTGCAGGTAGAATGAGGAGACTGAAAGTGGTCTGTACTGCGCTGCTCCAGCAGGTAGAATGAGGAGACTGAAAATGGTCTGTACTGCACTGCTCCAGCAGGTAGAATGAGGAGACTGAAAGTGGTCTGTACTGCACTGCTCCAGCAGGTAGAATGAGGAGACTGAAAATGGTCTGTACTGCACTGCTCCAGCAGGTAGAATGAGGAGACTGAAAGTGGTCTGTACTGCACTGCTCCAGCAGGTAGAATGAGGAGACTGAAAATGGTCTGTACTGCACTGCTCCAGCAGGTAGAATGAGGAGACTGAAAATGGTCTGTACTGCACTGCTCCAGCAGGCAGAATGAGGAGACTGAAAGTGGTCTGTACTGCTCTACTCCTGCAGGTAGAATGAGGAGACTGAAAGTGGTCTGTACTGCGCTGCTCCAGCAGGTAGAATGAGGAGACTGAAAGTGGTCTGTACTGCTCTACTCCTGCAGGTAGAATGAGGAGACTGAAAGTGGTCTGTACTGCGCTGCTCCAGCAGGTAGAATGAGGAGACTGGAAGTGGTCTGTACTGCACTACTCCTGAAGGTAGAATGAGGAGACTGAAAGTGGTCTGTACTGCGTTGCTCCAGCAGGAAGAATAAGGAGACTGGAAGTGGTCTGTACTGCACTACTCCTGCAGGTAGAATGAGGAGACTGAAAGTGGTCTGTACTGCATTGCTCCAGCAGGAAGAATAAGGAGACTGAAAGCGGTCTGTACTGCGTTGCTCCAGCAGGTAGAATGAGGAGACTGAAAGTGGTCTGTACTGCGCTGCTCCAGCAGGAAGAATGAGGAGACTGGAAGCGGTCTGTACTGCTCTACTCCTGCAGGTAGAATGAGGAGACTGAAAGTGGTCTGTACTGCGTTGTTCCAGCAGGAAGAATGAGAAGACTGAAAGTGGTCTGTACTGCGTTGCTCCAGCAGGTAGAATGAGCAGGCTGAAAGTGGTCTGTACTGCTCTACTCCTGCAGGTAGAATGAGCAGACTGAAAGCGGTCTGTACTGCGCTTCTCCTGCAGGTAGAATGAGGAGACTGGAAGTGGTCTGTACTGCTCTACTCCTGCAGGTAGAATGAGCAGACTGAAAGCGGTCTGTACTGCGCTGCTCCTGCAGGTAGAATGAGGAGACTGGAAGCGGTCTGTACTGCGCTGCTCCAGCAGGTAGAATGAGCAGACTGAAAGTGGTCTATACTGCGCTGCTCCAGCAGGCAGAACGAGGTGCATGCCTGCAGGGCGATGTCAGACACGGTGCACGCTGTGCGAGTGACCAGAGCCAGACTGGTTTCCAGGGTTACCCTGTGGATAATGGAAACTGAGTCTCTTCACGTCTTACTTTCACCTCGCTTTTCCCCTGCAATCTTACCAGCACAACGCTATCACACGCAGCCATGTCAGAGTACACAAGCACCTCAACACACGCACGCACGCAGCACGCACGCACGCAGCACACACGCAGCCATGTCAGAGTACACAGGCACCTCAACACACGCACGCACGCAGCACGCCGCAGGCACACACACGCAGCCATGTCAGAGTACACAAGCACCTCAACACACGCACACACACGCAGCACGCATGCATGCAGAACGCACACACACGCACACAGCACACACGCAGCCATGTTAGAGTGTACACAAGCACCTCAACGCACACGCACGACCACGGTCTCTCACACACACACACGCATGCACGCACACACAAACGCACACAGCACAAGCACATGCAAACAGCACACACAGAGCCATGTTAGAGTGTACACAAGCACCTCAACGCACACGCACGACCACGGTCTCTCACACACACACACGCATGCACGCACACACACACGCACACAGCACAAGGACATGCAAACAGCACACTCACAGAGCCATGTTAGAGTGTACACAAGCACCTCAACGCATATGCAAGACCACAATCTCTCACACACGCACGCACACACTCACACGCACACACTCACACGCACATGCGCACGCACGAGCAAGCACATACATACACACACGCACCAGCTTTCAAAAACAAATATGCGTGAACGGATCCTCAGGGAAAAGGAGAACCTGCACATGACTCCGCTAACACAGACATTCACACAGCCCTACCTGCAGCGTGGACAGGAGCACCTCCAGTCCGCTGGCGCCCGTGGTTGCCATGGTAGGCCGCACTCGCTCTGGAAACAGGAAGAGAGAGAGAGAGAGAGAGACACAATCGTCTTGAAGCAAGCTCGTCTCGAACAGACCGCTGGGCAGTGAATCAGCTGCACAGGCTCCCTCCCTCTCTTTCTCCTGGCTAATTTAAAAAGAGAGCAGTCCAGAGACATAGAGGGCATGTGTTTGAGTGTGTGTGTGTCTGTTGGGGGGGGTGGGGGGCAAACTGTGAAAACAGAAACCCAATCTCCAGATATAAATCCCCCTTCCCCGCTTGTATTTACACATCTAGATGAGCTCCCTATAAAAAGGGTCTGGCATGCTGACCCATGGTGGGCTCCCTACAGGAGGCTGACAGTGAGGGAGGGATCGTAATGGGGGAAAGGGGGGGGGGGGGGGTGAGTGACAGGATCATGGGGCACATGCGTGTGAGGCGTCTCGGCTTTCTGGCCGTCGGGGGGGGGGGGGGGGGGGGGGCGGCCGTGTCTTTGGCGCTTGGTGACGGGGAGGTGCGATGAGCGGAATTAAAGCCAGAGAACCCGCTTCCTCGGATTGGCCGAGCAGGTGTGTACTGGGGGGGTGGGGGGGGTGGGGGGGGGGAGCAATCTGGTCAAACGCTTATCCGGAAGGCTTCCTTTCCAAACGCCCGCTCGTCAACTCAAATCAGGCCCCCGGTTCTGATTACGGGGCGCATAGCCTTGACACTCGCGATGCCCATTTCTCCAGGCGTCTCCTCCTGTTGCCTTTCACCGAAGGGTAAAGTAGCGCACCGCTGTGTGAACGGATGGGGCGTCTGTCAGCGGCCGCTTGTGAGCGCTGCGTTGGGCTAGGCAGCTTACGCTAGGCCGCTGAGCCGGACAGACTGCAGGAGCGGCGGCGAGCTCCGGCCCAGCGTCTAAACCGGCTCTCACCACGCACACGCACGGCAAAAAAAAAAAAAAAAAGAGAGATTACTCGGCTCAAGGTCCCCGAGCAAGGGAGAGCATTCCGCCGCAGTTTCGGCTATAAGCGAGCGCGCTGCCGCTGACGGGTAACGCGATGCTGTAAGACAGGAGGCACGCGTGCATAGGGAGGCGTGTAATGCTGGAAATGGGGGCAGGCGTGTTTCACAGACACACACTGGTCGTGAAACCGAGGACGCTTATGCATCGCAGTCACGTAACGCCCCATGGCAGGCGACACGCGTGCGGGGGGGGGGCGTGCAAGACGCATAAGGGCTCACGAAACCAAGGACACGCGTGCGTACGAGACGTGCGATGCTTTAAATAAGCGTGCTCTCGCCCAGAGGTTCTGCAGCCTAGGGTTGCCAGATTTAGAATTTGCCAAAAATGGACAACATGCACAGCTGTAAGCTTAATCACAACCCAGAGGGGAGAGGGGCTGGGTACAATGGGGACCAATTCGTTTTGTTTTTTTTCCCAATCAAATATTGCCCAGTCGGAACCACTAACTGGACCTGTACAAATCATTTGAAAGCTGGACATTCTGGTCAAAAAACCGGCCATCTGGCAACCCCAGCGGAAGCGCATTGTGTCGGCAGACAATGAGAGCAGAGCAGACAGCAAGGAGCTTCAAGACACAGGAGACTCCGCATGACGGTGAGAAGCAGGCCAAGGACGACAAAGGGAATATAATCAATTTCCACATTTGTGTTTGGAAAATTGGGAGAATTTAGCCATTAGCGCTGTCCTGATTTAATGGGCGAATCTAACTGAAACGCATTAGAGCTCGGCTAAAGAGACAGTTTAATTTTTAATGGGAATGGTGTGTCGCTCCGCGCTATGAGTTGGTATAGAAAAATTGAATTAGGTTCTCCTCGCATTATGTTATGATTTGGGATAAAAGAATTGAATTAGGTCTCCTCGTGTTCCCCCCCCCCCCCCCCCCCCGAACGTATTATCAGGGATTTCAGAAGCTATTTCTATTCATTTCAGGTTTCCCCTCTAAATTGTGCAGTTTTGTTCTTTTTTTTTCGGGTCCCGGAGAAAGCCACAGTGGAGCTACGATGCGCTACCAATCAAATGCCTGACACAGAGCTGAGCGAGTGCTTCAAATCACAGAGGCATCAACAAAGCACAAAGTGGATCCACCCAGTCTGTGTGAAGCGTGTGAAGACTCCCTACTCCTCAGCGTCTAAGCGTGACATGTCTGCACCGTGTGTTATTTTCATATAATGACATGACATGGAGATGCGCAGGGACCTTTTCTGAATACCCTTTAAACTTCCTGTTTGATGACATAGCTGCCAAATATGAGGCTTGTCTATAAACACATGACAAAGATGGTGGTATATTTGTACGACATTATTATTTGCTGTGGAAAGAACAATTGGTTTAAAATCTGCTGTGATCGAACAGAAGGCAGTAGAAAAAGGATATTGTGACAGTGCCTTATAAAAGACCATTTTTTGTCAGCTATATAATTCTTACAATTCAATTTTGTAGGTATGAAATTTGAACTTGTTTAGCTGTCCTTTAGTGAGAAGCAGTGTGTGGTCAGCCTTTTCCTCTAACCCTGCTTTTAATATCATTTCATTTTTGCCACATCACATAAAAACGTAAATCATGTACAGAGGATGGTAAATGCAAGGCACGCTAAGGTAATGATTAGTAATGCACATCGGTCAGGAATCCGCATATCGCCATGGGGAAAGTGAGCCCTCGTCCTAACTCTGAACCGTCAGGCGCTGAGCCACGCTCTGTGAAGTGTGGACGGGATAGGTTACGGCCGGGGTTCGCGGTAAGGTGAGGCGTTCTTTTTTTTTTTTTTTTTTTTTTGAAAGCTGAAGCCGTGAGATGTTCCTCGGGTTTCCCCTGGCGGTAACAGAGGGTGCGCGAGACAGAGTCTTGGCACCGGCTCTCGTGACGTGCGGAAACGGCGAGGGGCGAGCGCGATTCGGGGCGAACGTGGGCCGCGCGGTGCGTTCAGCTGACACGCGTAAATGAGGAGCGAATGGATGTGAAATACGAGTGTGTGCGCGTGTGTATTTATACATACGCACACACACACACGCACGCATGCATGCATAAATATATGTATTCATACACTGTGTGCTCAATAATATTTTTATACGCACGCACGCACACACATACGCATGCATATATATACACGCAGAGTGTCCTCCATAATATTTGGGACAAAAACATATTTAGATTTGTAATCAAACAATTTACATGTGGTTAAATTAAAGACCCTCAGCTCTTATTAAAGGTTATTTTATACATTTTGGTTTCACCATATAAATAGCCCCTCTATTTCAAAGCACCATAATGTTTGGGACAAATGGCTTCACAGATGTGTGTTCAGGTACTTGCTTAGTGCCGGTATAACACAGCGTTCAGTATCTAGTCTTGATTCTGGGATTTTGGATTACCTTTGGAGTCTGTTATTGGCGTTCGTCAACATGAGCACCCGAGTTGTGCCAATGAAATCCTAGGAAGCTATGAGGTTGAGAAATAAGAAAAAAACAGCCAGGGACATAGGCCAAACTTAGGCTTACCAGAATCAACTGCTTGGAACATCATTAAGAAGAAAGAGAGCACTGGTTACTCAGTAATCAGAAAGCACCTGGTTGGCCAAGGAAGACCTCTAGAATTTATGACCAAAGAATTCTCCAAAACCAAAACACCAGACAGACAGATCAGAAATACTCTTCAGGAGGCAGGCGTGAATGTGTCAGTTATTAGTGTGGGCAGAAGACTTCACAAACATAACTGCACTGGCTATACTGCAAGATGCAAACCACTAGTTAGCCGCAAAAACAACATGGCCAGGTTACAGTTTGCTAAGAAGAATCTAAGAGCCTACAGAGTCCTGGAAAAAGGTCTTATGGACAGATGAGCCCAAGATTGCCTTGTAAGAATGTATCAGTGTGACAGCAAAAGCAATGTGTGGTGGGGAGGCCCCTAAGTTCCAGTGAAGGTACATCTTAATGCAACAGCATACAATCTCATTCTAGACAATTCTGTGCTTCTCCAATAGTTTAGAGAAGGCCCTTTCCTGTTTCAGCATGACAGTGGCCCCAGGTATACAGCGAGGTTCATATTGAAATGGTTTTGCTAAGAACAGTGTGGAAGAACTCAACTGGTCTGCAGAAAGCCCTGACCTCAACCCCATCCGACACCTTTGGGATCAATTGGAAAGCCAACTGCGAGCCAGGCCTAATCACCCAATCAGTGCCTGACCTCACTAATGTTCTTCTGGCTAAATGTAAACAAATCCCCGCACCAATGCTCCAACATTTAGTATATAGACTTTCAAGAAGAGTGGAGGTTGTTAGAGCCTCAAAGGGTGGACCAACTCCATATCAATGGCCATGATTTTAGATGAAAGGTGTCAACATATTTTGTATGTAGTGTATATATACAGACGGGTGACAAATTAAAGGAAAAACCTAAATAAATGAGTGGAGAAACATAACACATGTAGATGTTTCCTTACAGGTGTACTGCATGATACATTTAAGCAATTAACGTCCCATCATGCTCTGTGGCACGTATAAAAATGCTGAGCAGGCCCAGCTGACCTCGATTTTGGATCAAGATGGCAAAAGGAAAAGATCCAAGTGACTTTGAAAGAGGGTTCATTATTGAGGCATGGATGGCAGGAGCTTCAGTCACAAAGAGTGCTAAACTGGCTAGTGTTTCAATGGGAACAGTGACTGAAGTGGCATCTGCATTTAGATCTATGGGAAAGACAGTAAATAGGGTTGGAAATTGTAGAATCTATGCCAAAGTGCATTGAAGCTGTTCTAGTGGCTTGTGGTGGCTGAACACCTTACTAAGACATTTTGTGGTGGTGTTCCTTTAATCTGTCAGCTGTCTGTATGTATATTTATATATATGTATGTATATAAAAACACACACATACCTGCACACACAGACATAAACCCACACACACCTTCAAAAAGGTCAAAATTCTTTGGATTTCTTGATGTACAACGGTATGAGATTTAAATATCAATCATAAATGTATGTTGCTCGTGAAAGTAATTGATACTGATACAATCCGATACTAATGCTGCACGCCTGGACATCTGAAAACACATACGGTTAGTATTTTGCTGAGATACCACACCATATGCGGATGTTTATTAAATCGCAGGCAGTTGGAAAGACTGCACAGTGCGTGGCTGCAGGACCCGCCTTTCCGCGCGCGGCCCGCTCGTCGTTCACCTCCCACCGAGAGCCGGGCGCAGAGTCCTATGTTTAATGGAGCGGTTTGGGCGGGGCGGGCCGCGTCCGTGGAAACCCTGCGATCGCGAGCGGCGACTGATCGGCCGCCAGGGTATTTTTATCCGCGAGATCAGTGAGGCGACGGAGGAGCAGTGGCGGTAAATAAAGGCCGATGACAGGCGGGCATCTCGAAATGCTGAGGCGCGGCGGAACGGCGCTTCCACGGAGCGCGGGGGGCGGGAGCGCCAACGCGCGCCAGCCCGGGTGACCTCCGGCTTCCTCACCGGCAGGTCCCTTTCACTGGCCACCGCGGGCACGTGCATTACCAATGTCAGAGGGGGGCACTCAACCGACGCTAGGCCAGCGACGAGGCTGCATCGTTCCTTTCTCTGCACCAAGATTTCCCCCTTTTTTAACCCCATTTGGTACAGCCCGTTGCCCTTCACACCTGCCACAGGAGCACTGAAGCTGAAGCACCGGCACCCCCGAGCTAATTTATATTTATCGCTTATAAACAAAGCAGCCTACGGGCACCCGGCACACCGCTGGGGCGAGCTAATGCAGCGGCAGCCCCAGATAGGCAGGCTAGCATAAGCCCTACAGACTAGCCCTGGCGGGACAAAGCCACTTGTGGGCTGATACCGCAATACCTTGAGCTTGAACCTTCAGTGTCGAGAGCCTGACCTCTGCTCGTGGCTAGCATCTTTGCTGGCATCTTTTTGGGCTATGTACTTTTTAAGCCAGAGGCCATGCCACCATGTTATTTTCTCAATGCACGATGGCTGGAGTTGTGCTGGGCTTGGATAATACTTTGTAGGGTGACCTCCGGGGGCAAACCAGTTCCTTTGAGGACACTGTTGACCTTCCTGGTTTATATAAAGCTTCATAAGAATATAGTACTGTATTTATGCAGTAATGGCCTTGTTATTAATGCCTTAAAAGCCTCCATGTGATGCTGAACAGAGCTTATGAGGTCTGTCTGTATAACGTACCTCTGGGGCATGTGGCTGCCACTGCAGTCACAAATTATGGGGGAAATAAAAGCCTAAACAGAATAGGGAGTCTGCTTTCAGGAATTTCACACAACCCTGAAGCGGAACAGAAGGACGTGAGACTGGATCAGGAATAGTCGAGATTGCGGGCATCAGTGTGGCTTTGACATAAAACACCCACTGTTCAGCATCCAGCTTTTTTTTTTTTTTTCCTTTCTCAAAAAGAACAAAAAAAAACTTCATACAGAACCGAAGCGTGTGAAGGGTAGCAGTTGGATGAAGGCTGCGTTGGCAACGCCAGGCAGCCTTCTAATAGCGGCGAGCGAGGCCCTCCCCCTCCCCCTCCCCCTCCCCCTCCCCTTCCGGGCTTCGTCGTCGCGACTTCGCTTTACCCGACGTCTCGATTATGAGGTCAGCGCGGCGTTTCCGCGGACGCGGGTTTGCCCAGGCGCGGAATAAAAGTTAATGACTCGGTGCGCGGACCGGATTTCAGGTCGCGACCGTTTGTTCAAGTGACACGACGCGCGCGGGCTTCGATATCGGATAATTAATGGCGCGGCGGTTATGACTGTTCATCAATGGACGGGGAACAGCCGGTGACAGCGTAATCTCTCCTGCTGGTTGTGTCCTCTGAATCTTAATAAACACCGGTTAGCATTGACAGCTCTGTCTGAGTCTCTACTACAGTCGCTCGCCTCAGGTCTCCAGGGAGCTCACAGTACCGCGGTAGTGAATACTAAACCTAACGTTGTAAGACCTTACGAAGCCACTGAAGCATATTAGCCCAATGCTTTTTTTTTTAGGGCCAAACAAACTAATCAGGTATACCCTATAGCCTTTGGACAATCCAAAGAGTTATGCAGTCCCACGTCAGATGCTATAAAAAAAAGTACCGGTCACTGCCTAGTACAGGTAGATATTACACATATATACCTAAATTGCCCAAGATTTGTTTGTGTTTAGAAATTAGTACATTTCTTATTCCTTAACAGGAAGGTTATCACCAGATCATTAATTGTATAAATGAAGGACAGTGGTGAATCGGGCAGTAATGATGGAATGGTGACATAGCAAAACTAGTTACAGTTGCTGCAGGAGTTCAGAGAGCAGTGTTTCAGACCAGTGTTGGTCTTCGGGAACACAGCGACGTATGAGAATTCCAGGGACGGGGGGGATCCAACTGTCCTGCTTAGATGATCGAGAAGGCCCTTCTTCAAAAGCCCGACCAACGTGACCCGCTAACAAAGACTGTAGATCCAGCCTTCAGAACATCCAGAGATCCAAAGCAGGGGGTTCTTCCATGGCTTTGGGGTTTGGCTGCAGATCACGTGGGGTGTATTGTATCGAAAACCTGCCGGGGAAGCGAGCTCATCGTTAGTTACCACACTCAAACACCAGAGGGCGGTGTGGCAGTCCATCTTCTTTTCTCCAGGCAGGAGGTTAGATGAAGATTTCCATCCGGGATATCGCCTGCTCCTTCGACATATAGCACAGAGCTTTATTGGCTGTCATGGAAACGGATGCCGCTGCTTGACAGATTTGCTAATATTTTTTTACAAAGCGTAAAGCTCGCAGGCGCATGGAATCGCTCTGCTGCATGACAATTTAATCTTTGAACTGTTATTCCGCAAACAACAAGTGTTTGGTGTTATTCACCTGAGATGCCATATTCTCTGTTTTTCTTTCTGTTGATTTCCCAGGCCTGCACCGGGTCTATTACACAATGATTGCATTTTGCACACAGAAATTCTGGAATGGAATTTACTCATGAGATTGCAAACTTTCTTCAGAGCTGCGTATCGGTTCGTTATAAGCAGTGTGTGTGGGACAGAGATCACTTCAAATCTCATTTCTGCCTCCTACAACTCAGGAAACATCATCAGAATGGTCTTAAAACCCTGTTCTGAACACAGAAAGACCCACTCTAAATATAGCTACGCCATCACTCCGAAATGCCAACAGGCAACTCCAGGCAAGAGCAGCCGAACATAAAGACTGGGACACATTATCGCCTACAAATTACTTTTCTTTTTTAAGCAAGCAGCATATTTTTAAACCGGTAACTTTATTAAATATCTAAAATCCATTTACGTTAAACAAGATGGAACTAAAAAAAAAAGGACAAGTTGGATATGAAGTCTTCTCAAACAACTCCTGCCAGACATCATTTTAAAAAAACTGGTCACGGAAAAGCAATACTTGTTTATAATTAAATTCAGTAATGTGACATGTCTTTCCGAGATGTCCCCGTCTATGAAAATGAAGTTTGAACAAAATGAACAGTAGTTCTTGAGGCACGGGGGGTGGCTGTGGGGGGGTGTCCCAGACATGGCACAGCGGGCACTCTGTCCTGGGGGGGGGGTTTGCCCGCCTGTACAACGTCAGCAGTGAAGGAGAGTATTTACCCCCAGTGCATTGCGGTCAGTTCACATGGAGGTAAACACGAATCAAAGGAGCAGTTTGAGGGTCGGTCACTCCACACACACATTCCTGACCTTTAAGCAGGAGGACGGGGGGGCGAAGGGTGGGGGGACGGGAGGGACGGGGGTGCCTCAGGGGCTCAGGTTTGCTGGCTCCTGCTCACACCCGCCCCGCCCTGGTGGCTTAAGAGATAATGTATACCACCCCCCCCCCCCCCTCAGTCCCCCCGCCACTCCACCGCCCCCCATTCCCTCACACCCCTCCGCATGCCGCCTCAAAGAAGATAGCCTGCTAAATCCCCACTTGTCCCAGCTTGAGCCCCTGATGATAAGACATGGGGCCGCCGAGCTAAAGCGCGCCATGCTAATGCCGTTAGCGCCCACGCCGGCTGCATGCCGCAGGGACGGGGGAAACGGGAGCCCGCTCCCCACAAAAACAGGAAGTGATGTCATCCGGAAGCTCTAGGCACACCAGGGACAACCAAGAAGCATTACCCAGAGAACTTTATAGAGGAAAGGTTTAATAAAAGAACAGGAAAGTGCGGGCTGTGCTAGCTATTTTGACGTTGGGGGAGTGGAGGGGTGGTGGGGTAACGTAAGGAGCCGTGACGCATCGGGCTCTGTTAGACGGTGCGGAATGGTGTGTGATCCATTGGTTGTAATTTTGGAGGTGAAATGAATGCTGTTGGAACGAAAGTGTCCTTAACTTGATGAAAGTTCCTGCTCTCATAAATATACTGTACAGGCGCCTAGGAATCTATGGAGGGCAGTTTGGCCAGGTGCTGAACAGTGCCTGGGGGGAGGGGGGGGGGGATTAGTGTAGCAGGGAAACAAGCAGGACTTTCAGGGGGTCAGACACATGGGAAATCCTAACCAACAAAAACACTACTCCCCCTTTACCACACCTGTTACTCACACAACATACAACTGTCTCACATGTGTGAAAACAGCATAAATTAATCTCAACTGTAAAATCTCACCTGTGAGATTACAGCAGGCATTAATACCAACTGTAAAATTTCACCTGTGAGATTACAGCAGGCATTAATCCCAACTGTAAAATCTCACCTGTGTGAAAACAGCAGACCCTAATCTCCACTGGATGAATGGTGCATTTGTGGGGCAGACATTACAGTGCTCAAATTTGAAAACGCTCTGTATCTGGCCATTCGTGGATATGTGTACTGCTGTGTGTGGTAGTGCCAATGTCAAAAGCAGATTTAATCTCAGGCACGAAGGTGTTCTTGACTGGGCACAGGGGCACAGGGCACGGGGAGCAGGGCACTAAATACCAGACATGACTATCCCTGACTTGCGCCTTATCGGACCTGTGTTTTGTAGTTGTTCCAATGACCTTTGGTATGCACACTTTTGTACGTTACACTTTTATTGGACTGTATGCAAGTGTTTGAATGAAATAAAAATCTATGTCAATTTACTCTAACAACACAAAATGAGTACAATTTTTTGCCAAATATGAATGTAGTACGTAAGAAAAATGGATCAATAAAAATCTTTAAGAATGAAAAGTCACATGTACACACTCCAGACATATTCACATATAAAGCATGGTGATATAATGATATGTGCATCAGGTAATCATCCTTATGCAATTCCTTCATGGCTAAAATCCATTTATTCTTAATCCTGATTATGGACCATATCATGATGCTGTCTATGGACACAGGCAAGGGGAGGCATTTCAAACTGCAAGTCACAGGAAATATAATCATGCACACCGAGGTTCTCTTCCATCCCCAGAACAATTACTTATTAAAAAAAAGCTTTGATCTTTTTTTCCCTTTAAAACAGGGCAGTAGATGCAACAGTGTGGTTTTTCTGATGGAACACTGAACCAGAACAGCAAACTCTGGTGGCCAAAGACTATATTGCATCCAAGAAGACATTTTAATGGTATAAAACTTACTTCAGCATTTTAGCATGAATGATATCCATTTCCACATATTAGCTGTGCATATATCTCCATGAAATAATGAAAGAATGACGCTCAAAAAATATTCCCATGTGATTTTCTTTCGTTTTCAGTATCAACTTAAGTGTCTCTATATCATCAGTATACAATTATAACCGAAATAAATAAATAAATCTGCGAAATAAATGTAATGTAATGTAATGTAATTATAACCATTATTTTGCATAGATGACTTGTTTTTAAGGTGTGCATCTTCATATTTTGGTTGCCCATGTAACCCTAACTAAAGGAAAGTTGTTTGCATCACCAGAGAAGCAGGCATCTGAAAATGATGCCTCAGTAAAAGGAGGCCATTTTGGGTGATCATCGATCATTTATTTAAATTCAATAACTACGTGGTACCTGGAACCCTAGTTTCAGTCTTTATAGATAAGGAATATGTATGTTAGAAATGAAAACACGACAGCCTAGTCCACTTCCCATGGAATGAATGACTCATCAGGCACTGGGCCTACCCATGAAAGCCGATCACAGAACACAGTGCACCTCACCTGCGTGATCGCAGACGACATGAATGTCACACGAGCGATCACAGCAGGAACCGCGGGCCAGCCAGGGGGCCCAGCCAGCGGCACCTCCCATCAAAGAGAAGGCTCAGCGCTCAGACCGCACTGACCGGATTTCAGTAAGCGCTCGTGTTCCGAGGGCACAGATTATCACAGATCGCGGTAACCCCGCACCCTCTCTAAATATAACTCAAGTGTATCCCCGCTTCCAGTGGGATGCCACAAATCAAAAACAAGCGGGTGACATTCCCTCTTTGAAGAGCGGATGGTACAAATACAATCTGGAAATTTGCTAATTTGCAACTCCACCTACGGGTGATAAATATCCAAATGACTGTTAACAGAATGATAAATGAAAAATATTTTAGGTGTGTGTGTGTGTGTGAGTGAGAGAGAAACGTGTGTTAGAGAGAGAGAGTGTGTATGCAGGTGGGTACATGTGTGTATATGCAGGTGCATGTGTGCTTAAGACTGGCACCTTGTCTCTCCTCCTGTGCTGTGTGTATATGCAGGTGCATGCCTGCTTAAGACTGGCACCTTGTTTCTCCCAGTGCTGCAAATGACAGGGCGTGGTGGGGACAGGTTAGACGCACCCGGTTGACGAGAGGGCAGAGAACTCTATTACAGCGGGCGTTTCCTGTCCCCATGGCAACCACCAACAGCCAACCACAAACAGATAAACACAAACAGGCTGCTTTGCACTTGGTTACAAATTTCCATCTGCGTATGCGATTCCTTCACAACCGAAAAGCGAGCTGCTGTCCCCGCTTCCACCCAGAAAATGACACGAGAATGGAACCTTTCGGAACAAAAACGAGTTCCCCCCGCTCCGCTCTCTCCCCATCGCTGACTAAACAAAGCATGTTACCGCGTCTTCGTGAAAAGATAGGCAATTACTGTTAAAGATAAGAAGCGGACGGAAAATTTGAACTAATTATAAAATGCGACCTTTTACGTTCAAATAGCGACTGTCAAATGAGCCCTGACAAACTAGCTCTTCGTCCGCCGCCCTTAAAAAATAGAGACAGCACTCGAAGGTCAATCTTTAATCATGTCTGGATGAAATTCTTTGTCCCTCGCCAAACATGCGGCGTTAGCTCTAATGAGAGGGGGGGGAGGAGGATAATTTACCTATTGACTCCTGCATAAATGGACTTAATGAGCGCAAGCGTGAGTGTACAATGCCCTCATTCGTGGCGCGTGGCGCTAAGGACAGCCGAGGAAAGAAAGGAGCAGAGTCCCCTTTTCACGCACATCATGGAAAATACGCGAGAAAATTGGACTAATCTGGAAGGAAATTGACCTGATCCTGTCCCCGACCTGCTCCTCAGAAACTTTTCTGAAGACAGCTGAATTAAAACTCTTCATATTTATTCACAAAAATGTCCTTTAAAATTGGGCTCTATTTTTTTCATTTTTTTGCCCCCTTTCCCTGCAGCTCTTAAAATATTGGTTGCTTGTAGTTTGGAGAGGTTTGTTGTTTTGCATCATTTTTCAAATATAACTACCGTAATATAACTGTAAACGTAATACTTTCATGGAATCATTACTACCCATAACGACTTTCTTCAGAACCTTTAACAGCTTAAAGACAATGTCATGGGGCGCAGATGGTAGGCTCTGTGATACCATAGCTTCCAAATGCTACTTGCTACACGTATTGACTTTTTCAGCTGGATGCACCGAGTTAAACAGAGGAGAAGCCAGCGCGTGCTTATCATTTAATTCTCGCACGCATTTGTACTCATCTCCCAATAAACCATTTTTTCATATCCAGTTTAAGCTTTATCGATCTAATTTTACATTTTACACAGAACGAAATGTTGTGAAAATGCAAACATCGTAAGAGCTCAACACATATCGATCTACGACTTTAATATTTGGACTTCAGTGGGAAATTATCCTTTGGCCAGCCTTTTAAAGAACTCATACCGGTTCATTCCTCCGGAAAATTGGCTCCTGCGGTCTCGTCTATTTTAACCCTGAATTTTTCCCCTTTGGCTTCTATTTTAGAACGTCCAATCAGATTCGTGGGCCCAAGTTCCGTCGCCGCAGCATCCGCTGTCGGTTCAAGAGAGCACGCGCGCGTGGGCTTTCCTCATACGAGCGTTCCGCCAGCCGCCCCTCGCTTTGACCCTGCAATCCGCCAATCGGCATGGAAATGGGATAGAATGCACAAACGTAAAATGGTGACCGTGAGGGAGTTGTTATTGTTTTTGGACCCTGCGGGCCAGCCGTTAAGTGTTTTCAGAAGGACGCCGTCCCCTGCGACCTTATCCGCGAGCTTGTGACCCGCTGGCCTCGGGCCTGGCCTCCAACGCGCCCAGTCAGTAAAAGCGTCAATCAAACGGCGCAATTAAATCTGGTCGCCTAGCGTGGCTGAGCCGCAGCCAAGCGCTCAAAGTATTTACAAACCATCCGAGGCTTTTCGTTTAAAAAAAAAAAAAAAAAAAAGGCTGCCAGGCAAATATTTCAGCTTGTCTCTCGCTTGCCCTCTATGATCTCTTACAAAAACACTAAAACAAGAGTGCACAGTTCTGCGGTTCTTGGAGAGAGGGTGTGAAAGGCTACACCCTGCATTCTCGGTGCCTGCTAAGGCTGCGTGCGGTATTTGCAAATACAAACTAATTCTAAGCGATTGAAGCCTGAAGTAAGACATCTTCTGTTCTTGTGACACGGAGACACAGGCACGCACAATCACAAAGTTCAAGCTGTATGACAGCTACTAAGAAATCTCAAATAATTATTTTGCATTTTCGTTCGAAAGAAACAACGGCCTTGCAATAAATTATACCTCCATCAGTTGTTAAAGACCGGCAAGGAGAAAATCTTCATTTAAACACAATGGGGTAAAAAAATAAATGAATAAACTATAAACATTTTAAAAAACAATGTCAACTGATTACAAGCCACCAGATGGTAAATTCCTCTTTTCAGCCTTGTGCCTATAATAAGGACCGTCACCTCGAGTATCTGTCGTAAGGTAACGCTGCAGTATTTCTTGGTATTGAGGAATGTCTCGGGGCAACTTCTTGGACAGCTACAGATACGTGACACTCTCCAAAGCTCTGAGACACGGACACAAAAACATTATTTTGAGAAAGTGAAATATCTCACGCCTTCGTGAGGATGTTTACGAGCTGTTTCTACCAGCGAATTAGCAGCTGCCCAAAATAACTCTGAAAGGCAAGCGGGGGGGGAGGGGGGTGGCTGTAGCTGGAACACGCTTGACCTTGAACTTCTGCCCAAAATCTTGAAATCTACTGCCAGCTTGAAGCCCCTCCCACCATCTGTGATCTCCCAAACAATGAGGCCAAAACCTTCATGAAGTCCAGTCTCTTCACTAATCTGTTGAGACATGAAGGCAGGACACTTTTCGAAATCAGCTCATTTAGGTTCGCGAACCTTTGCTGTCCTTCAGTTGGCAAGCGGAAGACCGGAGCGACTCTCCTCATGCTCCTCTGAAGAGATCTGCAATCCGCCTTTCACCAACAAATAAAGCCAATAAATAACACCAGGAAACATCGCCATAGAACAACTACGGCCACGCGAATAATTTACTATTAATAAGAAAACGATTTGACCCTGGAGTGGAGGTACCCCGTGTCCCGTGGTCATGGTTAAATACTGTCATTCTGCTTCTGTACAGTTAAGCTTCCTAAAGCCCTGTCTGTCACAGACAATGAGTCAGGCTGACATTACTGGTCACGGTCCATGTCAACATGGAGCCTTTCCTTTTAAAAATGCAATCCCATTGACAAACGTGTTACCCCACGTCGCCGCCTGCCGCCGTCACTGCCCCCCCCCCCCCCAAGATGCCCAATCGCCAACCACTGTCTTTCACAGAGAAAGCACAAACAAGCAGGCTTTGCTCATTTCATTTCAAATCAGCCAATTCAGGATATAAACAATTTATTACTTGAAATTTATTACCAAAGAATGGGCATTTCTGAATACAAAAATTAAGTTTCAGTACCTGTTCCATTACATTACATTTATTTGGCAGACGCTTTTATCCGAAGCGACGTGTTCCTGTCCTGAATTGACTGAATCACACCCCAAGCAACACCATAAAGTTCTAATCATTTGGACGTCCCTTGTAGTTGTACCTCCTTTTAAGTTTTGTGATCTCGAGATTAGCTAGCACATCCATGTACTTACAAGAATAATAGAATTGCTCTAAGTTAGAATGTTATCAGTCGTTTTTTTTCATAAAACAGGAAAGACCACCCACTTTCTGGTGAGTGACAGTTCTCTTTGAAATCTCCTTGAAGAAAGTTGAGTTAGCAAGTCGGTGCTTTCGCTATGAAAGATCCGTAATAGTGCTGTCACCTGTTTTTATTGTTTATATCGTCAACTTGCACATAAACGTCACACACAAAGCAAGCACAACAACATCTCTCCTGTAGGCACCCATTAACCCACCATTAGCAGCTTTGTTATCATCGAACATGAAGATACTGAAGAGGAGTCAGAGTGTGTTTATTTGTGCACGATATGCGTTATATCTATATAATGGCACTTATATATTATGAGCTCCAGGCTTGGTGTAGTTAGATGTTCAGAGGGCACACAATGTCATTGGCTGTCACAAGGCAGGTTCATAAATACCAAGCCCGGCCACACAAAGCATTTCCCAGTGACTCTCAACAGAAGCAGGTCGCCTTCTAAACCAATAGGCTTTTCAGCCTATACCAGTAATAGAAGAATGAGGCTTTGAATAAAAGGGCGGAGCAACCAATCATTGTGTTGCCACGGAGAGTCTTTTTTTTTTTTTTAAATCAACCAAGAGAATGATTAACACTGCATGAAAGCTTCACCCATTACACCCCTCCCCCCCTCACTTCCCATCCCGCTCTCTCCATCACTCGCTCCCTTCCCTCTATCACTCCATCCCTCTCTTTGCTCCCCACCCCTAAGCCTCCCAGTACCTGGGCTTTCTCTACAGCTGCGACTCCCAGAAAAAACCGCACAGCCAGGGCCCACAGATTCTGCGGCTCGCCATCGACGCTCAGCCATTTCCTACCACTGCCTGCTGGTTTTACACGCGGGTTAGCCCCTCCCCCAGTCCACAGAGCTGCCTGTCACACAGACCACTCCCTCGCCTACCCACAGGCTGGACACAGGCCGCATAGTATTCCACACAAACGAGTTATGACTTCATTGCATCTGAATATCTCGAGTTCTTCGGTTCATTCGCTGAGAAAGCGGCAAAGAAAGCGCTAAACGTTTTCCCCCGACGGCCAAGCGTTATCTGAGAGTCTGCGGCAGGCATGTAGCGGGGGATTAGATATGTACTGTGATGTGACGGCCGAGCGGTTCTGCTAACGGCATCAGGCCGCCGCTAGAAGCCCGCTCTGCCTGCAGCAGGGCGTTACCAAGGAAACCCAAAATTCTTCACTTCTTAATAAATGATTGCTTACACACCCCTCCCGCCTTCCGCCTCCTTCTCTGCAAACACAGAGACCTTCCAGGAGGAAGAGTCTCCTTCAGCTCCCCCCCCCCCCCACATATGTACCGGGTTCACTTGGGGGTATATTTTACCCAGGGGAGGGGGGCTGGTTTTTCAAAACAATATAATCGGTCTTCCTGGTGACATTTGGTAATGGCGGGTTTGAGGCGCGAGACCTCATATCTGGCGCGGGTCCAGCGCGAGCGAGTGGCGAGGGGAAGACCTCAGCGCCGCCGCCTCGCCTGCAGACGGCAGGACGGTAGGTCTCCGTTTCTTAACAAAAAGCCATTTTCAGACCAGACGTGCTTTTCCATATCCGCCTCAGAAAAAGCCGCTGTGACTCTACAGAGAGGATTTTCAGAGAGGAAAATGTAAACAGCGCGACATCTAGGCACACACATACACACACACACACACACACACACACACACACACACACGTACACATACAGACAGATGCAGACACACACACATACACATACACACACACACACACACACACACACACACACATACATACAGACAGATGCAGACACACACACACACACACGTACACATACAGACAGATGCAGACACACACATACACAAACAGACAGATGCAGACACACACATACACGTGCACACACACACACACACACACACACATACAGACAGATGCAGACACACACATACACGTGCACACACACACACACACACACACACACGTACACATACAGACAGATGCAGACACACACACACACACACACACACACACACACACACAGAAAGACTGATGCAGACACACGCACATACCCACAACAGCGAAGACTGTGCACGGTGATGAAATTATTTGAAACGGTGACAATCGTGTCAGTCGGTGAATAGAGGGGATTGAGGGGGAAACGAGGACAGTGCAGGACCGAGTCAGCAGCGCTGAACAAAGGCAAGGAGCCGGTGAGGAAACCCGCACAGAGCGCCTCCATAAAACACGACCGGACCACGGCGCAGCTTTTCCAGAAATAAACGCTAACGGGGAAACGAGCGGCTAACAGGGAACCAAGCGGCTAACGGGGAACCGAGCAGCTAACGGGGAACCGAGCGGCTAACGGGGAACCGAGCGGCTAACGGGGAACCGAGCGGCTAACGGGGAACCGAGCGGCTAACGGGGAACCGAGCGGCTAACGGGGAACCGAGCGGCTAACGGGGAACCGAGCGGCTCGCTTCCCGCTGCTTCTCGGTCTCAGACACGTCGACGGAGGGAAGTCTCGCGCGCGCAATCCTAGGCATGCCCGGCGTGCGTCCGCGCTTACCACCGCTGCCCGGGCGTCGGCCGCAGTCCTCCAGGGTCCCCGTCCACGTGAACCTGCCGCATTTGCCGTAGCCGAACATCGCTCCGCGCGCTCGGGGTCAGTTCGGAGTTTTATTAGCTTTTTTACGCAGGAAAAAAAAACGTAGCGTGGAAAAAACAAAACAAACCGAAATAACTCAAAGCAAATGCTAGCAGTGTCTCTGACAGCCGCTGCTCTGCTCTCAGCGTGACGCCCCCCCCACCCCCCTCTCGGGTGCTTGTGTGGGGCCGCCGCCCACCTGGGCCTTTTTTAAGGGCCCCCTCTGCGCGCCGTGCCCAATGGGACGGCGGCCCAAATGTCAGACAGTGACAAGGCTAAGTGAAGTGGCCGCGCTCACTGTGCTGCAGCTGGAGGGCGGGCGTGGGGGGGGGGGGCGGGGGGTGAGAGTAAATCACGGCGGCGGTCCTAGTCGTCGTCTGCCCTCTGCGGGGGGTCTGGAATCTCAGTTGTCCGGGGAGGGGTGGGGGGAGAGCTCTCACTTTCTCCGGGTTCCAAAATCTCCCGCGAGACCGCGGCAGGAGCGCCTTGTCCCCCTCCTCTGCCGGCCTGCCGCTCCCAGGAGAAACTAAACAGAAGCCGGGGAGCGCGGCGGCAAGCACTTCCTGTCGGACGGCAGGGTTACAACTGAACGCTTCCATCACCCACCCCCCCCACCGCCAACACACCCACCCCCCCCACCCCTAACCCCCAGCGCTCCTTCAAAGCAGCGCGACATGCGCGCGTTCAGCGACGCGCTAAGTGTGAACGCAGGAGGCAGAGCGGCTGGTGAAGCCAGAGCGGGCCCGCTTGATAACCTCCCACGGTAGCCCGTCCACATTCTTCCGCGGCGCGGTCATTTTCCCCCAGGGGAGCGACGCTATCGCGCGCCCCTTTCGTGCCGGTTTTAAACAGCGGGCATTTCACGCATCGCTGGGCAAAGGAGCTGCCAGTGACGACCCAGCGACGGACACATCATGTCCTGGACCGGGGGTGAAAAAAAAAAAAACACAAAACAAAACGTAAACCTTTGCAGCGCTGCTCGGCAACCGGCCTCTCGCAAACGTCACCGCGCCCCCCTTGCCCGCCTCTGCCGCGCTCTGGCTGACTGGCATGCATTACATTACATTGCTGCCATTTAGCGGACGCTCTTATCCAGAGTGACGTACACAACTTTTTTTTCCTTCTACATAGCATCCATTTATACAGCTGGATATATACTGAAGCAATGCAGGTTAAGTACCTTGCTCAAGGGTACAACGGCAGTGTCCTACCTGGAGAATTGAACCTGTGCCCTTTTAGGTCTGACCAGCTCCTTACCCGTTACGCCACACTGCCGCCCATGCCAGAGCCAGCGGGCTGTGGAGCGCCTTTTCGGCGGCAGCGATGCGAGGAACTCCGAACCTGAGAAAAGGACGCCCCCCTAGAGCCGAGCGAATACCGCGTGAAACCCGAGGGCGAGCTTCGCCGCGGTCTGAGGCTCGCTGTGAACACGGGCGCCTTACACCAGGGCCAGAGGGCTGTAAATCTTCAGCGCTGGACTACAAGGCCAGTATTTACAGCCACTGGGCGCATCCTGACCTGTTAATTAGCAAGGCGCCCGCGGAATAGCTAGAGCCGGAATGGACGTCAGGGCCCTGACACCGACAACCAGAGAAGCAGCCCCGCGATTACCGATGCGTCCTTGTTAAAAACGAGGTTAATGTTTGGCGGCTCCAGGAGGAGATGATTTAACCTGAGGGGTTCGTCCCCCTGACCTCGTGCCCCCGTGTCTGCATCCGCACGGACCTTAACACAAGCGCCTGTCACCCTGGGTGTAGCCCAGATCAGCAGAGCGTGCGCACATCCGCTATAGAACGTGGCGCCACCTGCTGGAGGTTCATTAACAGTGCGATTAGCTCCCTTGGCTGGGGACCTTTGATCTTTAGCCCAGTGAGCCGATCGCTTCTATGGTACAGGCGGTTAAAACCCCGCCCTTGCCACACGCCTCGTGCCCGCCAGTCTGGGCATGGGACCAGATCCCAGAGCCTGCCCTCACCTCACTGGCACCCCCGTGTTTGATAACAGACCAGATGGCCCAGCCCGGAATAACCGAATTCGGCTCCCAAATAAGTGACAGTTGGTCCCAGCGGACTACAGAGAGTGTAACTTTCCCCGTAGGAAACAAACAAGGCATAAGCGATGAGGAACGACTGCATAAACACGCTCTGAACAAATTCTCTGCGGTCTCATCGGGGTTTTCAGTAGTTTCGGCCGAGCCAATTTAGACCCGCGAGAGAGAGAGCGGCGAATCGAATATGCTCGTCGCCGCGGAAACTCGCATCCTCCCGGGGGCGCTATTCCGGCACGCGAGAACTCAAACGACCGGATTAGAACCCGGAGCCGCCCGGCCCGAGCCTGACCCTCCCTCCGGGAGCAGGCCCCACCCCGCGCAGTCCGTCAGCGACGACGACGAAAAAAAGGAAATAAAATAAATCTGCGAAACGACGTCGTCAAGGCCGGGCTTCTCAGCGCGCTCGCCGAAGGCTTTATTTATGAGAGGCTCGGAACGCGGGGAGCGCGGTGATCCCGGGAGCGAGGGGTTCGAGTCCCGCCCGCTGCGTCCAGAAACGACCCGGTTCGGAGGCGCGGGCTACGCAGCAGAATCCATCTCCGCGCTTGTACAAAATATAATGTTTTACAAAACATAAAAACGTCCGTTTCGCCGCCCCTAAAAGCCGGCGGCAGCCGGACTCCATCACGCCGCGAATTACCAATGCGGATAAAGAAACAATCGCCACCGGCTCCTCGGACCGGGGAACGTTTAACACTTCCCAGAGTGCAATTCAAATAAATCCCGCGCGGCGCGACGCGTTCCCTCCCACATCGGTCACCGCCCATCAGGCGCGTCCTCGGCTCGCGCCGGGAGAGCCGTTACGCGCGGGCTATAAATCGCCGGCGACCTCAAAGGCGAACCTCGTTTCCGGGAAAACCGCGGACGCGGTCTCAGCGGCCGGGGAGCGCCGCGGTGGGGAAGGACGTCGTTTCTCTCGCCGGCGTGGCGGTCCGCTAAAATGAATCGCTGACCGCGCTCGTTTGTGAAAAGAAATTCCTCGTGAAATTGCGAGAAGGACCCCCGAAAAGTCAGCCGCGCAAGGACGCGGGCGCGTAGACGAGGAGGCCAGCGGGCCCCTCGCTCGGGTGATGAATAACGAAGATAGCGCAGCGGGAGTGTAAACCTGAGAGAAATTGCTCTGTCAATTTGCCTGATCTGTGCAAAAGATGACAGAGGCCCTGCTGCAGGTGTGCTTGTTTCCTCAATCGGCAACATGCAGAAATGGATTATGGGAGACGTAGGCACTGCCAATCTGCCCTGCCCGGCGGGTTAGCCCGGGACACAATCAAAACCTTCAAGTCATTGTCAGGTGTTATTCAGTCAAAGAACTCTCTCCGGATTAAGTCACAGGCATTCTGCAACAACGTGACTTTAGCCACTGTTTCTTTAAGATTACAGGATTATTTGGTCACCTTGGATTTAATGCAAGGTGCTTTATTTGTACTGTGGCAGATTTTGATAGCATCCTGGGGTTAATCTTTCAAAACACAGATGTGCTTTTTACTTCGCTTTAAAAACTTCACATACATTTTGACCAAGCTGTCCCAAGCTGAAATGTTATTTTCATAGTTATCAGTATATAGTCAGGTCGGTGATCTGATTGCTTTACACGCTAATTTGAATACAAAATGGCAGATCGTTTTGAATTCAAAAGACTACCGGCAAGGTTTCCTTAAAGAATTCTGACCTCAAAAAAAGGGTCAAACAAGCCAGGATATTTAAAAAAATACAAATCAAAAACATAATGGCATGAAAGGGCCAACGGCAGCACAACAACAGAAAATGTTGCAGGATGCCGCAGGACGGTTCACGGCAGACCACCACCACAGAAGAAGAGAGGACAGATAGAGAGATGCCTGCCTTTCAGCACCGCCCCACGCCACCCTCTCGTTGACCGAATCGCTCGGCATTCCTGCCCTTTTGCATCGCTGACCGACGAACCCCTCTCCACCCGAAACCCGAGCTCGGGGGCGGGGCATGGCGAGGTCCCTCCTCGCATTCATTTTTACCACCACCCCCCCCCCCCGCTGTCAATCATCCTCCTGCGGCTGTAACATGAGCGAGGGGCTCCGAGCTTGGCGGGATGGGGGCGGCTGAATTGGGGCTTTTCCGTGAGACGCGAAGAGAGAGGCCTGCAACCTGACCTCCCCGGCCCAACGGGGTCCCTCTGCCCCAAAAAAACACCTCCCGAAACACCGCCAACACCCCCCTCCTTCCCCCCCCTTCCCCCCCCCCCCTTGCAGATTCTGACGCCTCCTGAAGCCGTGTAACTCCACCACCGGCGCTGGCGAGACGCGTCAGGAACCGTTCCCGTGGCGACGAGCAACACCTGTTTCTCCTGGAGGGCTTCCACCCTGCTGGGTGAGACGGCCTCGCAGTTTCGGAGCACGGAGGGGGGAGGAGGGAGGGCGGGGGAGAGGTTAAGGGCATGCGGGGATAAAAGGGTCCGGCTCTGGGGCTCGTCCTGACCCAAAACCTGCTCTTCCGACCCCCTGTTTCCTCAGAGTCACCCCCTCATTCCCCTGGGGGGGTACCTGTATAAGAGGTCCTCCATCAGCCTTCATAGCGAGGCTATGTGAGCTGCATGAGATGCATCTACTACAGTATGTTCTTGGCCCTATGTATTGTACTGGAAGGTGACTCATTATGTTAGTGTGTGTTTTTGTTGTGTTTGAGGTGAGGGCCACTCGACTATCCAACATTGGTTGCACAATAAATGTTGCGTTGCAATAATGTAAGGCCTACAGAGCTATAACCGAGATTAGCTTTATTAAAAGATATTATGTAATTCAGTCATTTACGGTTAATTTTTTTCCTGCACATAACATGTGGATCAAAGCCTGCTTCTTCCTCTGGGCACATTCATAATTCAGGGCACAATTTACACCTCTCTCAAGTAATCATTAGGACCGAGACCCCCTAAATCATCGTTTTAATTGGCTCTGCGGGCGGAGGGTGAAAATGCAGGTGAGAGTCGCGGCTCGCTGACGCCCCTCGGGGAGCTAATCCTCATTCGGGACGTCTCTGAACACCCACATTAAAATATAAGCAGGGTCACTCAAATGCGCGATATTTATGAGGGCCGGGGGCAGAGGCTCAGGATGCACGGAGAAAACATATTTTCCTGATGCTTTGAAAGTATGCGGTCTGCCCGGGTGCTATAGGAGGCTCCTGTCCGCTAAGACACAAACCGACAGAGATATGAGATTGAACCTGGCACAACACACTATGCTTCGAAAGAACAGCGGCTGAGGAGGTAACGTCACTTGGACCCAGTGATTCAGCCTGAACGGAACACATTCAAACCTCACAATCTGTCACTCAGAAATCAAATGGGCACCTGGTGTCCTTTTTTTGTGGCATGATATGGTCTTGTATGATATTCTATGTAACAGCCAACGGTACAATGGCAGTCCCCCACCTATTTCACAGCAGTTCCCCAGACCATTATACCACACAAATGACAAGTCCTGTCAGAAACCTTGGGGAAATGTAAAAGTGGCCTTTTACCTCCATCTTGTGGTCATTTCTCCTTCATAAAACAATGAAGCAGTGACCTGACTGTACTATGTGCCAGACAATACATTTTCAGACATTTCAATCAGGAAAGCAAAACCCAGAGTATGTGTATAGGCTACTGTCGCAAATGTGGTTCTACAACCCTTTCTTATGTCACATAAGGTGATATGCTATTTTAGAACCCATTAAATAGCTCTTTAAGTTGAAGTCCCCGATCAATGACAATCATGCTTCCAAGAGGAGTTAATCAAAAACACGTTTTTGAGTGGAGGTGGTCTCAAAGCAAAAATCTTTTTTTATTATAAAAATAAGCATTTAGTGTCCCTTTAAGAGAAAGCCCTTTGAATTTGAATAAAAATACAAAATCGAAAACGGTCAGTTTCTAGCTAGCTTGCTAAACATGAGCAAATTAAACAGAATTCACTCCTAGGGTTTTTATTTATGTATTTTGTTTTGACCAGAACGCCAACACATTAGATCTACTTGCAGCTTATTCCATCCTGCTAACCCCGCAATTTCATCCCACTTCTGTTACAGGTGTCATAATAAAATTATGAAAGGCATACATTTATTGTGACATTATGGTAGGTTGGCATATTATAGCAAAAATAGTCCTTTTTATCAAAACGCAAGTGAATTCGCGTAAACTGAAGTTTTTGAACTGTTCGGCGTTCCGAAGACGCGGCATTCCATTTGACAGCTGCAGAGGAACATTGCCGCAAGTGGTTAATACAGTCAACAGATGGATTGGCAGTCTATGGAATTTTGGAAGCTGGAATTTCCATTGGAAGAGCTGCACAAGGAGGGCAGGGTGCAGGGCCAGGATACCGTGCCTTAGGGTTTCAGATACCAAATATTAAAGACAAGAATCTAGACAGAGATACCAGACAAGACGCTCCAAGACACTGTCACAGACATAGTAAATAGTTTTATGTGGGGAAAAAATTAAACTGGCCCGAAATGAAACCACATAATTACAAAAGTAGGCTACATAAATATTGAAATAACCCATGTCGGAATTCTCAGAGGATCTGAGATGCCTGAATATAATTTTAGCAGTATCATTGTCGAGATCCCTGAGGATTGAGTCTCAGATCGCCTGTCATCAAGTGCCAGTCGCGTTATTTACTTAGACCTGTGAGGCCGGAGGTGCAACGTGAGGACGATCGCTCAGGCGCGAGTGATGCGGTCTGGGCGCCGCGCCTTACTCGGACTCGAGCGGCCGCTGGGTGCGCGTGGGTTTGAGCGTCGCCCCCGGAAAAAAGTGATCCGCACAGCGCGCCGCCGCGGGAAGCCAATTCAATTTGCTTTATATAATTCATTCTTCTAACGGCTCGGAACTGCTCCCTCCCACCCACCCTACCCCCCGCAAAGTTAACAAATATCAAAGTATAGGATGTTTATTTGTCTCTGCATGATCGCGGCCAAGATTAACGATTCAATTCTTCACTCTGTCATCCCAGTACCGCGGGGTGCTTCTCCGTTGGTATAACAGCAGGATAGCCGGCCGTCAGCTCTCGAAGCTATACAGCTAGCCTTTTCTGTTTCAAATCATGAGCACCACAGAGAATGCGTGAGGTATACCCTTACAATGCATTGCAACGTGCATGCTAGCACCTATTCACGTGATGAGAGACATTTACAGCCTATAAAGAGTGTGTAAAGCATGAGTTCATATCAAATTCAGCCGTTATAATGAAATGTATACTATCTAAGCTTACTGTACTAAAAGCTTGACCAGGCTAACATTCAAACCAATGGTGAGTTCCTACTTCTGATGAATCGTGGTGTTTTGTAGGTGCGGTTGGTAATTCAAGCAAACTCAGCCTTTTACTTGTTCTATCCCAGTGAACATTTTTTGCAGTGAAAAGATGACAAAATGCCGTCTAGGTGTTCAGGGGAAAACCTGGCTACATTTTTTTTTTGAAACGCTAAAGTTTGATAGCCAGCTAGGGCATAGTCAGGCTATATCCATGTAACACCTGAGCTATATTAGGGTTAACCTAGTCTGTAGCAGAAAGCCTCTCAACCTAGAGTTCCACCTTTCCAGATGTGTCGATTCCAGCTTTTGCTCACGGGGATAATGCTGGCTAAAACACACAAAAACAAACCATGTGGAATATCAGTTCTAAAGAACTGCAGGTTCCCTTTCCAGGCGCTGTAGAAAGGGGTTGAGTCTATGGTGCAGCATTTAAGCGAGTTCAGGAGTGAGGCTCTCTTGTGTTTAGATCAGGGGTGCACAACAGGGGCCAATCCATTTCAGGATTTTGTGCGGACATTCGCCAACATTTATTTAATTTGCCCAATCATACCTTGATCTGACATGTGTATAAGCACTAGCTACAGCCGCAGACTGCAAGTGTATCCTAGAGATTGTACTGTGCTCAAGTACAGGAATGAAGCAGTGTAGTTTATAGAGTTGCCAGAAATGGTAACCGGTTAGAACAAAAACCAGCACACGGATCGGCCCTCCAGGACCGGAGTTGTGCACGCCTGGTTTCGATTGTACTGACCGCTGACGGGTTCATTGGACATAAAGATGAACAACGAGAGAATTCTGACAGACCCTAAAAGAGTGTTTTACAGTAAAACCTGACTTTGCAGAAGCCTGCCTCTCCAAACCTTGCACCGCACGCTCACTCTGCCCCCACAGCTGGCACAGAACGGCTGACAGTCAGGTCCGGCTCCGCCTCGGGTTTTTATTTCGTTTTTTTTTTTTCGGTCACGGTTTTAAGCTCTTTGCCGGCCCCGATTACGGCGCGGTGTTTGGCTATTTGGCCGCGCGCATATTCATTTTCGACGTTTGTCGGGTGGCAGAAATGGCATATTGCTCTACCAACATTGTGGCATATCGCTCTACCAACATTGTGTTGGATTAAGTTACATTTGATAAGATATAATGCACAGATGGCAACTTTTTAGAGCATCGAGAATAAACTTTATCACGGGAGAAGGCCCTTGGCAGGCAAAAATGCAGAGGCCGCAGTCTCTCCGACAAACTTCTTTTTTTTTTTGCCAGACTTCGCGAAGGTAATTTTATGGTTCAACGGCTTTGGCTTTTGATGGATCTGGAGGCGTTTCGTATTTGTTGGCACTGAGGACCCTTACGAGAGAGTAGACTCTCGTGAGAAACCCTTTGCTGTGCGTTGTCGACAGAATCGACTGAAGTGTCAGTGAACATCTACATCAGCAGCGGCGGTCAGTGATTTGCTTGTGCTTGAAAGAAAAAAGCTAATTGCGAACAAGTGCAATATTCGTTTTTTTTTTTGTTTTTAATTGTTAAGTGGCCATTATTGACTCGCCCGGTCTGATTTTTAGAATATAAAAGGGACGCGACTTTCTGTATTAAAAATCCTTTTTTTTTAATCAAGGAAGACAATAAGACAAAACACGATTGCAGCAAACATTCTTTCTTCACACTCCTATCCAAGAATTTCAGCATTTTTCCCCCGTTTAATTATTCAGCAGCTTAATCAATGTCTGTCTGTGTCTGTTTGTCTCTGCTGCTCACTGTCAGTCTCTCTCTCTCTCTCTCTCTCTCTCTCTCTCTCCCCCTCCCTCCCTCCCTCCCTCTCTCGCTCCCTCCCTCCCTCCCTCCCTCCCTACAGGAGTAACCGGATAATGCGAACCTCAGCAGATGGCAGGGAAACGGAACGCGAGGCTGCGTATGAACTGCGGCATTGTGGGGGACTTCTGGAGCCAAGGCAGCCCGGTCCCCCCGGGCTCCCAGCCCCCGTGCGTTCTCACCTCCGCGAGCGCCACAGTAATTAAGCAACATAATTAAACTTATTTTAACGGTCGATGCGGCCCACACAAACTCACTTAATCTGCACTTTACCGTATTACAGAAATGTAGTGATTCGATTAATGGGCCAGCACAGCTGATAATGAACGGTGCCTGCAGGCAGACCATTAAATTTCAATTATCCGCACGCAGGTTAAGATCGCAGAGAAATCTGTCCGCCACATCTCCACGTGACACTTCCAGCTCTCTGGCCAACATCCCATAAACCAGGGAAATCTTAGGGGAATAAAGATCCAAGTTTTGCGACTGTGGAAATGTTAAGTTTTAGTCATCTGCTTTGATGATATACAGGTGGGAAATATCATTCTATTTGCACCGTGCTTCACGTTGACTGTTACATTGCAAAATTACCTTTATTCGGCAGCGCTGCAGTCAGTCAATGCAGAACATTTTATACTTTTCATTTTGCCTTCTGTGCTGTCAGGGTATTAAACTCAGAGACAGAGTCGCGTCCTTTTTTCCCCACCCGTTCCCAGGGGTGTGAGAACGAAGCTGCCGTGTTTCCCCCTGGGATTGGACAGGTCTCGTGTTACCTGCCAGGGCGAGTGTCAGAGTCGGAAACCAGAAACGCGGCGCGTCCGCAGGCAGCACGCACCCGTCGGTGCGACACCGCCGACGGGCTGGCAGGGTGACGGGCGGGTTTTACGGATTTGTGTTAATCATCGCTCCGGTGCCGGATCAGGCTGTTCCCGACACATTCGGTTTGGGGTGATGGCTGTCAGGTGGCTACGTGTGCGACAGCAACCCCGGGGGCAGCTGAGCTGGCGTTTAGCTTTCTGTTAGCGTGGCTCATGAAAGAGGCCTCTCTCTCTCTCTCTCTCTCTCTCTCTCCATATCTCTCTCTCTCTCTCTCTCTGCATCTCTGGCCTAAATTTACCCCGCCCCGCTCAGAGAGCAGAGGAGCGGTGTAACGCCCCTGTGAACGCCGGAGAACCCGTCTGGACGCCTCTACAGTCCCAAAGTCTGTGTGCACATGTGTGTGTGTGTGTGTGTATGTGTCAGTGCATCAGTTTGTGTGTGTGTGTGTGTGTGTCTGTGTGTGTGCGCGCATATGTATGTATATTTACTGTGCAGCTGAGTGATAACGTGAGGAAGAGGAGGATGTGGAGTTCTATCTGTTGTTCTCTGGAAGCACCCAGACGCACCTCAGCAGCACCGTGAGAACCAGCCATGTTAGCCTGCAGGCTGTTTGCCCTGGTGAGCCCCACCCCACACCTGTCCCAGCCCACGTGTGTGTGTATACGTGTGTGTGTGTGTGTGTGTATGTATGTGTGTGTGTGCATGCTTGCATGAGTGTATTTGTGTGTGTGTGTGTGTGTGTGTGTGTGTGTGTAGGGGGTAGAGTACGTGCGTGTGTGTGCGTGCGTGCGTGCGTGCGCACGAGTGTGTGTGTAGTGGGTAGAGTACGTGCGTGTGGGTGCGTGTGTGCAGGCGTGTCCACGAGTGTGGGTGTGTGTGTGTGTAGGGGTTAGAGTGGAGCATGGGTTCTGCAACTCTCATTTGTAATGGGCTCATTTTCTCATTTGTTTCTTCGTGTAATGAGAATCAATCCACCCCTGGCAGATTGCTTCTATAATCACATCACATACACGCCTCTGGGGGGAAAAATATGTCTATACAATACACACACATCACTGCTAGAATATATGCTTCTGTAATCAGGCGTGTTTCTGGGATTTTTAATCTCTTCCCACGTGACTCTTTTGGATACACATCCAGCATGATGTTTGGAAATTGGTTTTGAGCTAAATGAAGAGTGTTCCCAACTGGAGGCAAAATTACAGGGGAGTCTTCCAAACAAGCTCCCGCAGCCTCAAATGCACATCCAGTGTGCCCCTTCAAAAACGTTTGGTAATCACCCAGATATAATTAGATTCTGGGTTTATGGCTGGGAAAAATAGCCTTAATGATGCATCCAAGGATGTGTGAATTAGTCAAGAGATCTTGTGGCGTTTGTGTCCCTCTGTCAGGCTTCACGATAGAAGTGCTGGCAAGTCTTAGTGAAACTTAAACCTCTTCTGCCCCCTGGTGAGTTTACGTTGATATTACAATAATTTGTTGAGCTTGTCAGAGAGGTCCATCTTTCACTAATGTCTTTTTTTTCCTGTAGCTTGCTTCTTGAAATTTACATTAGCTTCCACTGAAGGTCTTAAGCTTTCAATTCATTGCTAAGTTTTTTTTTCCCTTTATGTTTTTACAGAATGGCGGTTATTGATCAGCCATTTCATGGTTGAATGCACTTCATAATAACGAAAGAAAATTCATTAACCGCATGTCCACGAGCCAAGGCATTTCTGCCATTCTTAATTACGAATAATAACAATTTATTGCGGGGCATAACATTTGATGCGTCTCGATTCATACGTAGTAAACCATAATTGAGCGTGGCCAAACTGTGCTTTATTATTGCCTGGCTAAATATCCTCCCAATTATTAAATGCCCTTCCCCATTACGGAGAGGGCGAACAAATGTATTTCCATGTTTGTTTTGGACAGTGTTGTCCTGAGCGACTTTGGCAGATACATTCAGATTCAAGCTGACGGGGATCATAAGCAGCTTTTAATGAGACCAATCTTAGCGGTAATGAACGGAGAAACCAAATCACCTCTGGCGCAGGAAAGCGGCTCTAAAATTGAATATCTCCCCTCAGTCATATCAGAGTCCCCCCCACCCCCCGACCCCCATCCCAGTACACAGTTACAAAATGTCTGCCATTACGGAGCGAGATTAAAACGTAGGTAGTATGACCACTGTGAATATTACCAGAGTTGCTAGCTTGCTAAGGGTTAAACCGTACGGTACGGGTGTCCTGTTTTCGGTAACGTTCACAAATTTCTCATTTTATGGTGTGAATGATGTTTACAGAGCATGATGTAAGGGGGTGAAAAAAAGAAAAAAGATGAACAAAGTAAGTATTGTGGGGGGAAAGTGTCACCTCATTAAGTCCTTCTGTCTGCCTGTTTTTACGTTCTGCCACTCTCTTCCCTTGAAATTCATATTAATCTCTGTGACCATCATTAAAAGTCAATTTGCTCCACTGAAAAGACAGACCTCTTAATTCATCACTGATCTAATGGATTAACCTTATGCCTGACTGTTCCACTCTGACAGCCTCCACAGAATTACCCAATAAACCAATAAAGACACCGTCACTGCTTTATCAGAATAAAAGTGCCGACAACTACAAGTGTGATCCGCCCCTGTTCCCACACAGCTTACATGGTAAATAATTGACCATTTGCTGTATATTCAAGGATGGGGAGTAATTGATAGTACATATTTAAAATATGTATTTGCCTATATGTACTTCATATATAACATGGGCTGCTTACATGTTTGTATGATTTATCTTTCCAAGCTACCTGTAGAGCAACCAACACCACCATAATTTTGATTGTAGTTAATAGATAAGTTTGACTGAGTGTTATTCTATGTCTTGCGACAAAATTACATACATACATACATACATACATACATACATACATACATACATACATACATACATACATACATACATACATACATACATACATACATACATACATACATACATACATACATACATACATACAAAATGTTTTCCCATCCTTTTGTTGCTTGCATGCAGATACTACAGGGGGGGCATCCCTGACCTCAGCTTGTTCAGGCATTTGTGTATTTCCTTTTATATGTTTAGTGGTCCTTTTAATTGCAGCCGTGTCACACCTCGCTTGCTGCTCTTCCATCAGGATGCATTACATTACGCTCATTTTGCAGACGTTCTTATCTAGGATGACGTATAATGTCCTCACCTGCATGCCACATTGGTCCAGCGGCTCTCTCCTCTCCTACCGCTCTGTCCGGACCTGTCGTTCCCTGGAGGACAGACATTCAGTCAACGGAGCTCAGGAGTTAAGATGTAAAAATGACATGGCTCACTGTTTAAGCAATGCTTTTAATGGCTGAGCCCCCCCCCCCCCGCCAAAAAAAAGAAAACCTCTATACTCCTATTACCCTCAACCAGCCTTCGGTAAGTTAAGGTGAGGTTGTCCTCATCTTGCCTTTCGACACTGAAAATGTCGGCTATCACTTACCCTAGGAGGAAATGCGCATTTTGATACATGAGTAGGATTTTAAACATTCGGTAGTGTACATCTTGGCCCTTTTGATCGACTTGCTGACAGTGCAACTGTACAGAAAAAAATGAATATAATTTTTTTGCACTTTTATTCTTTTATCACTAGATGGCACTATATATCAGCAAAAGTAACATTTTGGGGAATTTGCATTTCTCAAATACAGCTAAGCATTAAAAACATTTGTGAAAATATGATACAGGCCTACGAACAACATAATTAATTGGCCATCAAATAACCTATATCCATCTTATATTGCCCGCTTGAAATTGGGTATTTCTATTTTTTATACACCACTGTAGCAAATAATAACGTGTGAACACTGATTTTTTAAAAATTGTCTTTTCATTGATAGGAACCAATGAAAAAAGTCGTAAAATCGGATATGAAATTCCACTGCAAAATGTTATCAGTTCTCTCTTGTTGTGTTTTCGTCGCTCATCAAATTTATCCCGCCCTGCTCATTGTAATGTTTCACACTGATTGGTCACTTTAGTTTAGATAACGCCCCAAAATCAGGAATACATTTTCCTATTGGGTACAACATACATATTTGCATTATCGTGGTACACTCGATAGGGCAGGAAATGCGCCAATCACATGTCAATTGCTTTCGTGCCCAGATTTGCAGACGGTCTTCATATATTTTTTTCAAGGCAACAGACGCTAGGCAGTAAAAACGAAGTAACGACAGGATTACTACGCGATTAAGTGAAATTATGTTGCGATTTTCGAGACAACTACAGACTGACTGGATAACCATTTAGCACATATTCAACAGTGTAAGTATGATACATTAGACTAATATTTACTCACCAGTTTTGTAATCAACGTTGATTGGAGTTTGTCCGTATTGATTAGCTCGCTAGTTACTTCGCTGTTGTGAAGATTTGCTGACAATTTTATTAGCTAACGTTAGCTGGCAAGGTGCCTAGAACTTGGAAAAACAAATTTGAAAAGGTGTTGGTTCGCTTGTTGACTTAACTTCTACAGGGGCTAATTTACCTCAAACAACAGTTTATTTATAATCAGCGCTCAGTAAATACTATAAAGGCGTGTATTCCTGCCACCTTGCGTGTGAAGCTAATCTTGAGTTGTGTCGCTTATTAGCTAGAAGCAAAGCTTGACATTAAAACATAGCCTACTTACTAGCTAGACTGCCTGGTTTTGCAGTAGTTTCCGATATGGACGACTTTTAATAGTTGGCTAGTGGGGTACAGCTTGTGAGTTTGATTACAGTGATTCTAGCAGGTAGTCTTCATTTAATTGACGTATTTTGCGTGCTACCTTAACCATGTTGGAATGCTTGCTTAAAGTTGTCAAACTGTTTATAGAAGTCATCTGGGCCAATACGGTTCTATAGATGTGAGCAGCCTTTTAAACGAAGAGTCAACGGTCTTAATTTAAAACGTTATTCTGGTTTATTCCAGTATATCCCGTGGGTAACCGCGCATTGAGTATTACTACGTTGGTTTCTGTGCAGCAGTTCTCACGTTCTGCGCGTGCAATGGAACAATGGAATTTCAGTCCCGTGCCAATAAGTTGCACTTTTAACCAAACTTTAAAGTTCTGCCAAATCTATTTGGTAGCATACTTTGCTGTTCTAAAACGTTTTAATGATAGAACTACCTCTAACTGTTGTTGAAACTAACCACAAGTCTCATGTAGTCGTAAGTGTTGGCTCGTTTGTGGGAGCATTAATTGATAAATGAATATTGGAATGACTAGAATTTTGTGGTTTGACACAAACACCATCGTTGGCAGAGTATGCTGCTAATTGTAGAAGCCAGTTTCGTTCAAAATGCAGAGCGGGAAGTCTTCCCTGTCACGGAAAAAGTGTTTCTCCGGAGCCGTCAGGTTCTGAGTGCACAACGCCGCAGAGAGGCGGATGTGAAAGCTCCGGCATTTTGACAGCCTTCCAGGATTTGATGACTACATGCCAGAAACTGAAAACTATCTTCGGAAAGCAAACCGATCTGGTGTATACTTGTCAACGTTTCGGGCATGAGGAATTGTTTTCTAAAAAAAACACCGCCAGAAGCAATGTCTAATTGTGAGCAGACCTTTTCTTCGACATAAAAGTAAAGCTTGGGCAGAAAAATGACAGCACCGATTTTGTGTCATTTGAGTGGGTAAAACCGAACCTATTTTTATTTTATTATTCTTATTTGTTATTTATTTTTTTAAAGCACCCCTGCTGTAACAGTCAGTGTCCAATCTTATGAATGTACAAGGAGCTTTGATTGGAGAGTCGTTTATGGAACTACCATTGGCCAGAGGCCATCAGGTTAACAAACCATTCTTTGCACAGTTAGCATCCTAAAAGGGAACATTACTTGTTCAATGAAACAGCCGGTGTTTGCATGCACATGTATTCTCCAGTTGCAGAATACACACAATCCAAAGTATTAGTGCCTTTAAGTATTCTGAGGAGTCACTCTAAAAAAAAAAAAAAAGAGAAAACCACCAGTATTTGCACTTGCATGCATGCTTTGAAATTAAACGGCGCATGAAGAGCAGTTCCTCTCAGTGTCAGGTAGGGGAGGAGAGGCTGGGAGCAGTCTGTTCTCTGCTGTTAGTCAGACAGTAAGGCTACTAATGACACTCTCTCTCTCTGTCTCTGTCTCTCTCTCTAATAAAGAGAGGTGGCCAAGTGTGACAGTTGTTTCCCAAACATGAAAGGCTCCCCCCCCCCCCCTCCACACACACACACACACACACACACACTATCTTTAACAGTTAGCCAGCCGGTCCCTGGTGCCCCTTTCTAGCATCCGTTATTAAAGTGGGGAGCCGGGCACCTTGGGTGGGGGGGGGGGGGGGGGGGGATGTGTGGCCAAACAGGAGCCGCAGTTTCAAAGACACCAATTCGTCTGCATTGGCCCTTTCCTCCGGCTCCTGCGGGTTGATGGAAGCTCTTAATTATGAAGACAGACTGCGTGCCAGCTGGTGATCCCTTCAGTGTTGCAAACGGTGTGAAAAGTTGGCCAGGTTTGGAGGGCACTGAAAAGGAGCCAGCCCGTGAGATTTTAGGATGGTGGAGAGGCACCAGAACACCAAAACTCTGCATCAAAGGTGGGCGGGCAGGGGGTGCAGAGGGGGCACCTGGAGGGGCCTTTAGTTTTCGAGGGACAGAAAGGTTTTACAGGAGAAGAGGCTGAAAGAAGAGACCCCTATTTGGGCGGCCCACGTGTCAGGTTGCCTAGTAATGATTCAGTTTAAAGGCATCTTTCACGTGTGAATGCGTGTGGGAATTGGATGTTTGGGTAACAGGGAATGATTTGGTATTGTTTGGAGCACACTGCAGTCTTGTGGAGTCATGTGACCATAGGACACGCCCCAAGCTATGGGAAGAACCAGTGAGACTTAACTCCGCTAACCATACCACACTGTTAATTGGCCGCCAACTGTGTCATCTACAGAAGACCCGTTTGTGAAAAGCAGTTGAAGCTGAATTCAGTGGCGGAAGTGGTCATGGTTGGCCAGACCTTGTAAAGACAGTGTGTTTAGGCTTACAGGAATTGCATGCTGAGCATTGCCGAGCGCAAGTGGAGATCTGTGCGAGTGAGCGTGTGTTTTATTTCCCTCTCAGAAGACAGCAGTATCACCCCGGGCCAGCAGAGGGCGCTCTGCGGGAACAGATGCAGACCCCTCCCCATCTCCTCACTGTCAGTGCCTGCGCCTGGGTCAGCTGTTTCTGTCGGCGTAAGTGGTGCAGGACGATATCTATCTCCTCCCACATACCCACCGTGTGACTCCGCCCTACCCTGCACTGAACCCCGCCCCCCACCCTGCATCCACACCCCTGTATCTGCTTCCGTTTGCACCCTGACCACGTTTTGTGAATGATCATGTCGTAAGGGGGTCACCATTGTCACCGCCCCTGTGTAATCTGTGAACCCCCCCCCCAAGTATCCCCTCCCATAATGCTAACCCCACCCTTATGGGGGGGGGGGGGGGCATTGGGCTGCATGCATCCCTTGCTGAAAGCCAGCAAACATTTTAAACCACCTCTTTAAAATGTGCTGGATGAAATGGCCTCTGTTGTTCTGGGCCTGGAAGGCACAGAAGTCAGTTCCACGTGAGATTTTGGATTATTTGCTGTTGCATGGGAATAGGCTTAAGTGTTACAAGACATTACATCCTACATTACATTACAATTATTTAGCAGACGCTTTTATCCAAGGACCAGTAAGATACATGGGGATATTTCACAGGCAGGGTGTAAAAGGTTGGCATCAGGATGCAGCAACATTTCATTGATGCAGGTAGGATGCGGAAAAAATTTCATCTTTAGATTGTAAAAGGTTTCGCTGAGCATTTTTCAGACTTAAACCCTGACAAAAGGCAATAAGTCGACAAGTGTTGCTTAAATTTCGTAACTCAGTTAAAAAAGAAAGCATTCAGCGAGAAACAATTTTTAATTTCTGCAATGACAAACTTTGCGACGAAGGGTACGGTATGTGGCTCATCTGTCGCCATGCCAAAGGGAATTATGGCTGAAGTTCTTGTGCAAAAGCCGTGGATAATGGGGTTTTTATTTGGGTGTCGCAGGGTAACGTGGCTCTCGGACCGCCTTGGTCCGGCTCCAGAGACGGGAGGGGGTGCGTTTCAGCGCGAAGCGTCTGCCTTGGCACCAGGCGGCTTCTTGTCTTTCGGAGAGGGGAGGCTGAGTGCTGAAAATGACACGCCAGCATTCTCCAAATTGGCTGTAATTGCCTTTCCCACGTGCACTTTATTTTTCGCCTGTGCGATTCAATTGCCGTAATTATACGTGGAGGTGGGGGGGGGGGGCGGGGGGGTGGTCATTACATTAAAATCAGACCAGGATATGCCAGCACCCTTTCAGAGGTAAACTGTAGACTCGTGGACTTTCTACGTGTAAGAAAAGGCTAATTAACAGTTCAGACAGAAAGATATTGGCTGGTTAATTACATTTGCGATGAATGTCGCTCAGAGCTGGCTTTGAAACTTTGTAGTCCTTAAGCCAAAGGGTGCATTGTGGGATTCCGTGTTCTTTCTCACGGTATGTGGGACCTGCCACGGAACGGTTAATTCTGTAGCGGTGCGCTTCCAGCAGCAGTCGACTGAGCATGCTCAGGAGTGCCCAGGGCTTCTTTGAACAGGCAATTTATGTTCTGATCCAATTTGTTTTAGCCTATCTGCAAAAAAATGATCTCATCGCATCTTATTAAATAAATTTTTTTTTTTCCTTAGAGGAGTGCTGAATCATCATTTGGCATAAGGTATCAGCAGTGCTTCCCCGCTATGCCACAGCTTCTGAAAATGTAACTCAAATTTCAGTCTGTCCAAGCCTCTTGTCCAAAACTCTTGTCTCAAACCTTTTAAAATCCAATCTCAATTTGATATTGTGGCTTCTAAACAGAAATTAGAAGCTTAAAAAAATTTAAACAATTGGGTGGTTCATGATGGTTGCGATCAGTTTAGGTTTGTCTATGGATCTGTAATTTTCTGAAGTAATGAATGTCATTTTGTGAATATTTGTTTGTGAATTGTAGATTAATGTGCATTACCATTAAAATACAAATTCATTAGTGTGGTTAATGAACAATTTTAAAACGATAATTAACATCATTAGCCATAATGAATACATTTTGAGGCTGTTAGAAATTATACTTCTTAATTGACTAATTTGTGAATAAAATTCATGTAAACATTCATAGTATTGGACAATGGAATTACAGCGGTCAGGAAAACCAAATGTCATCCCAAAAGTCAAAAATTGTTCTATAATTCACAGAATACACCATCAGATTGAACACACAACTGCCATTTTTTCCTCATCAGAAGGTGACATTAAAACTGGTTGGTTCCTTAGCCTTGTCAAGACAGCACAAATCTTTCTCCATTTGTTAGAATACCCTTTACTAGATAAAACTGTGGATTGGCTCACGTTGAAGTTATGTTTGGCTCGTAACCGGTGGTTAAAATTGAAGGAGTGATTGGCTGCATGTTCATAAAAACCTGGACTGAGAAATGTTGCTGTGTTCAACATTTGTACATCCTCACCATCGGCCATTTTGAAGGATTGTACGTACTCATTAGCTTGTTTGCCATGAGGATCTTAACACTGGATTTGTCTTTTCCCACTCTCTTTGTCCCTCTTCTTTCTCAGTTAGAGAACTGGGTACGAGCGAACCGCTGGAGGCCGTCCCCGAGACGATGTCGGTGAGCGTCCACGAGAACCGCAAGTCGCGCGCCAGCTCGGGCTCCATGAACATCTCGCTCTTCCACAAGCCGTCGCACCCGGACAGCGTGCTGACGCACCTCAACACGCTGCGCAAGCAGCGCATGTTCACCGACGTGACGCTGTGGGCGGGGGCCCGGCCCTTCCCCTGCCACCGCGCCGTGCTGGCCGCCTGCAGCCGCTACTTCGAGGCCATGTTCAGCGGCGGCCTCCGGGAGAGCGTGGACAGCGAGGTCAACTTCCGCGACTCGGTCCACCCCGAGGTGCTGGAGCTGCTGCTGGACTTCGCCTACTCCTCCCGCCTGGTCATCAACGAGGAGAACGCCGAGTCGCTGCTGGAGGCCGCCGACATGCTCCAGTTCCACGACGTCCGCGACGCCGCCGCCGAGTTCCTGGAGAGGAACCTGCACCCCTGCAACTGCCTGGGCATGATGCTGCTGTCGGACGCGCACCAGTGCAAGCGGCTCTACGAGCTCTCCTGGAGGATGTGCCTGCTGCACTTCGAGTCGGTCCGGGACACCGAGGACTTCTACGGCCTCTCCAAGGACAAGCTCCTGGACCTGATCCTGAGCGACGAGCTGGAGATCGAGGACGAGCGGGTGGTGTTCGACGCCGTGGTGCGCTGGGTGCGCCACGACCTGGACGGGCGGCGGGGCCACCTGGCCGAGCTCCTGCGGGGGGTGCGGCTGGCCCTGCTGCCCTCGGCCTGCCTGATCGAGGCGGTGGCCTGCGAGGAGCTGGTCTCGGCCGACGAGCGGAGCGCCCGCGTGGTGGAGGAGGCCATGCAGTGCAAGAAGAGGATCCTGCAGAACGACGGCGTGGTCACCGCCCCCTGCGCCCGCCCCCGCAAGGCCGGCCACGCCCTCCTCATCCTGGGCGGCCAGACCTTCATGTGCGACAAGATCTACCAGGTGGACCACAAGGCCAAGGAGATCATCCCCAAGTCGGACCTGCCCAGCCCCAGGAAGGAGTTCAGCGCCTGCGCCATCGGCTGCAAGGTGTACGTGACGGGCGGCAGGGGCTCGGAGAACGGCGTGTCCAAGGACGTGTGGGTGTACGACACGGTGCACGAGGAGTGGGCCAAGGGCGCGCCCATGCTGATCGCCCGCTTCGGGCACGGCTCGGCCGAGCTGGAGAACGCGCTCTACGTGGTGGGCGGGCACACGGCCGTGGCGGGCGTCTTCCCGGCCTCGCCGTCCGTCTCGCTCAAGCAGGTGGAGCGCTACGACCCGCTGACCAACAAGTGGGCCATGACGGCGCCGCTGCGGGACGGCGTGAGCAACGCCGCCGTGGTCAGCGCCCGGCTCAAGCTCTTCGTCTTCGGCGGCTCCACCGTGCGCCGGGAGAAGGCGTCCAAGGTGCAGCGCTACGACCCCGGCGAGGACCGCTGGGCCGTGGCCGCCGAGTGCCCGCAGCCCTGGCGCTACACGGCCGCCGCCGTCCTGGGCAGCCAGATCTTCATCATGGGCGGCGACACCGAGTTCACCGCCGCCTCGGCCTACCGCTTCGACTGCGAGAGCAACCAGTGGACGCGCGTGGGCGACATGACGTCCAAGCGCATGAGCTGCCACGCCGTGGCGTCGGGCAACAAGCTCTACGTGGTGGGCGGCTACTTCGGCGCGCAGCGCTGCAAGACGCTCGACTGCTACGACCCGGCCTCCGACAGCTGGAACAGCATCACCACCGTGCCTTACTCCCTCATCCCCACTGCCTTCGTCAGCACCTGGAAGCACCTGCCCGCCTGACGGCCCGCCCGCTTCCTCTGGGTAAGCCTGGCCTGCTATCGCCTTCCTGTCCTCGCTTTGCTCTCGGAGGTCTGGCTCGAAAGAGCGGGAAGCGTTTCCGTTGCCTTTGAAGCCCAGGTGTGTATCGATCGCGGGTGTTTTTGTTTTATCGCGCGAGCACTTAGGGGCTCAGAGCCATCGGCGGGCGTGGGCGGAAGAGGAAGTGGCGGACGCTCTGGGTAACGCGGGTATTCCCCTGCCGTCCGCGGGGCACGAGCGGTCCGTGAAGGCCGATGTTTGTCGACTTCAGCTGATGCCAGATTGCCGAGCTCTTCTAGTCTAGGCCTCTCTTCTTTGAATCCTAGAGCGGAACGCTGGGATTCGGTTCAAAAAAAAAGAAGAAGAAAGTGGGGGGTATGAGGCCATCTGGTGTTCAGGAGGCAAGAAAAAGGCGTGAGCTCTGGGGGGGGGGGGGGACCGGGTCAACAACGTGAGCGTTTGAGGATGAGAGCAGGCCTCCAGCAGCCCATCTATACCCATTACTGTCCCTGCTGCGTAAGAGAGGAACAAGCTGTGCTTCAGAAAAGGCCCAACACTCCCAAGGGTCTGTGCACATACTCTCAGGGAAAGACTCAACCCCCCCCCCCCCAAACAAAAGTACCCCCCGCCCAGCTCGGATCAATGCAGCGTACCCTTTTGGCTCGCGAGCGAGCTCCATCAGCATTGATTTGTGATCTGCATTACAGGGTTCTCACTCAATTGCCTATTACCTCATGAGCGAGCAGAGCTTGTAGGCCTAGTGTGTCGCCCTAATGGGCACAGTGGGACTCACAGAGAAGATGGACGCCCGTCTCTCTCCTCTCTCCCGCGCGTCTAAAAGACCCGCGTTTGCTGGTGGGGGGGGAGGAAGGGGGGGGCTCTGTACACTTTGTTTTCCTCCGGTGGCTTCAATTATTAATCCGGGCGGCTCCTGTTCGGAAGCGTCGGGCCGCGCGGGTTCGGCGGGCTATTTTCGGGCCCTCGGTGTGACACGGGCTGGTTAAAAGGCGTTGTTTGTTCCCGTAATTGAATTATAAGTGGGGGCCTAAGTAAGTACCGCGTCCAGCTCTGGGTGTGCTTTAAAAAGACATTAGCTCCCATTACAGCTGGGAGGGTTTGAAGCCGTTGGCCGCTGTCCACTGTGTGGTTTCCACTTCCGTTTCCATAGGGCAGCTGACAGTTTGAATTTCGTTCAAACTGATGAAAAACCGAAACCGAGCGAAGAGTAATAGTTTGGCACCTAACGTCCGTCTTCTCAGATGGTCTTTGCTGCGAGTGGACGATTAGCATTTTTAGTTTAGTTTAAACAGCGTGCCTATAAATCATTGCATCCACGCAGCATTCGCTGGCAGGGGAGTCGTGAAGTGAAGCGGCCCTTTCCGAACGCCCAAACACCCCCCACCCACTCCCCCTCCCCCCTCCCGTCACAGACCCTGCTTCCCCAGACCAGGTGATCCAGGCAGTGCGGTGCAATTCCCTGTGATGGCGTGCGGTCAGAAAGCCCCACTCTGGGTACAGATGGGGCGGGAGGAAAAGGGGGGGGGGGGTCGGCTGTCATGGCAACACAGCAGGGGGCCGTCCTGCCCGGTCCCTGCAGTGGCTACATCTTTAAAGAACTTCGTTGGCAGGAGTCAACTCCTCAGCTCAGGTTCTGGTGAATACGGCGTGTGTGCCAATGCAAAAGCCCGGGAATCTGGTTTCCACAGATAAATATTTAATCGCCCGCAGCAGTCGACTGGAGGGGGTCTGGGGGGGGGGGGGGGCCGTCAAGTTCTTAATTCACAGGGGGTTGTTCATCGAGGGTCTGGCAGCTTGAGCTACACACCTTGAACTGTGACACACACACACACACACACAAGCAGTGCTGTTATTTTTCGCCGGACTATCCATGCGCACGTTATTTTATTGTCCTGGCCCGGAGAAGGAAAAAAAAAAAGTTATTTAAATTTTCTGGAACGTTCCGAGTTCAGAACCAAATGAAGGGTCTGGGATAAAGATGTACGTGCCTTGGCTTCCCAGCCTGACAGATGCATGTGTAATAATGGAATATAACAATGGGATGGCTGTCCTCCCTTCTCATTCTCCAAATGGCTACCAGGCACGCTTCCCATCCGAGCTGGATACAGTTTCAGCCTCATCAGTTTCTCATATTGGGAACACAATGGAGGAATGGAACAGAATACCACATTAAAATATTTGCCAAATTGATTACTTGGGTCTGCTTTCAGTTGCTTTAATTGACCCCCCCGTTCCCCCCAATATTCACTCACTCATCAATATTCATGAGAGGTTAAGAACACTTCAGCAAAAGGACAGAATTATTTCATTTTCTCACTTGAATGTGTGAGTGATACACAGAAAGGACTGCAGATTCACGCTGTGCTTGGAGGTGTGGGTGCGGACGTGCTTTGGAGGGGCGATCAACAGGTTCAGCTGAGTTTGGGCTGAGGAAGTGGGGATGGGGAAATCTTTAGAAAAAAATAAAATATATAAAAGTATCATTTCAGCACCAGTATCTGCAAAATCTAAACAATACCCGTCTCTAATGATGGTCCGGGTGACAAAGCCAGCAGGACTAAGAGCCAGGTGTCCTGGAGTTCACGTTCACTTGGAACAAAAGTAACTGAGTTCATGTGGATCAGAGCAGAAGCTAACCATCCCGATTCCTTGTCCTGTCAGAGCTACACGGCTGTTCAGTTTTAATGTATGCTTCAAGACAAGCCGAGGGAATCTAGATTGAACCTTATTTAAACATTGTATGTTCTGGTTTAACACAGATGACTTTGGTTACACAATGGATGATGTCTGAGGAGGAGGGTGAGGGGGGAGGGGGGGGGACACTTAGCCTGACAGACAGATTTCCTCATCTGTGGTCATCCGCGGAATTGGAAATAAGTTTTTTTTTTTAAAGATGTGCAGGATGCAGCAGAAGCCTTCTAGATTCAGGCCATTATTAACCATAATTTAATTTACTTCAAGTTCAGGCCCCTGACGGTAACACTTATTGTGCGTCCTGTGGATGACACACAGTCCTTTGCTGGTGAAAGTCTTTGTCCTCGCAGACCCAAATAAGGGACTAGAACCAGCCGGTTTCCTCCGTTTCCTCAGCAGGGGTAGGAATTGTGGCCTTTGCACCCAAATTGCAGAAAAGCTTCAGCGCAACTCGAAGCAAAGGGCGTTTGTAATCCTGAGTTCCTGAGCCCTGGAGGCACTTCGAGACTCAAGTGCAGTTCCTTTCTCTGGTCCTCCCTCGTGCCATCCTCCCTCTCTCCGTCTCTCCATCTCTCTCTCTCTCCCTAAGTGGATGACGGTTTGTCCTCGGGCCTCTCCTGACCTCGTGCTAGGGGTTCAGTTGCAGATTCATCGTAGCATTGAGACACGACCAGCCTCATCTCACCCGAACGTTGGCCCCTCTCGACGGTACATCGTGTCTGCAGGTTACCAGATGTCAGAGACAGTCGGGCTCTCCTGGAACTGAGAGGCACAATCTGTGATCCCAAATGAATCACGTTTCCTGTGTGTTTTCGTGGTTCAAAGGTGGTGTTTGCGGTACATTGTTTGACTCTGATTTTAAAAGTTGCAGTCCCGGTAGGGTGGTTTGTGTTGCCAGCAAGGTGCTGGGTTTGGTTTCAGTGGTTTAAAGCTTCAGCAGGACGTTGGTAAGGTTATTGTGGGGTATAAAGGTCGTGCTGCCGGTAGGGTTTGGGCTCTTGCCCGCACTGCAGCTGTTCGGTGGGAGGAGCGATAGACGCACCGAGATCAACACGCAGCACTCTCACACACACGGTTTCACAACTGCTGTGTGTGTGTGTGTGTGTGTGTGTGTGTGTGTGTGTGTGTGTGTGAGCATGTACCATCCAGGACAGGTTCTGGATGTTCCTCATTAATGCAGCAGAGTTTACGCAAACAATTTTAGCTTCCACGCCCTTTGCCTTTCTAATAGACTGGGGAAAAAAAGCAGGGGAAAAAAAGCATGTGTTTTTTGGGCTTCGCCCCCCTTCCCACTCATGGATGTCTGGAGCCGGTGGGATTTTCATTACAGTCCCCCGATCGGGGGGGAGAGGGGGACGGGGGGTGATCCTCTGGTCCTGGCCGCAGCATTAGGCAGCAGTGAAGCATGCTGTCTGCTTACACGCAGACCCAGGTCAGGCAGAGTCCCAGCCCTCAGCTTTTAAAAGGGGGGGGGGGGGGGGAAGGCAGCGGGACGGGTCTGTGACGAGCGCCGCGGGGGGGTTCTCCCGGCCGGGTCGCCCCGCCAGCGCGGCGCGACGTCACCCCGCCGTCAGCGCCGCCCCGGGACTCGGCGTACCCCGAGAGCGAGCCGCAGCCTCCGCCGCTGGAGCACAGAGCTCTCTCAGCCTGACGGGAGAGACGCAGGAGCGCTGCGCTGAGCAGGCCGCCAGGCCACAGGGGTGACGCCGCGGGCGCCGCTGCCACTTCCCGTCCTGTTTTAGCCGCCTATTCAGCTGTTCCGCTTCATTGCCTCTCATATTCGCAACGTGAGTTCACCAACCTGCACGAACTGAGCTAGTTACCAGCGGTGGACGGGCGGTGAGGCCAGCGAATCACAGTTCGCTTTCAGCAGGTACGGCGGAAACCTGGTGAAGCTGTTCCTGGATCAGTGAGCCCGGCTCCTACGCAGTATTGGGGAAAACGGTGTGCTTGTACACTGGCTGGGCCCACTAGGTTCTATTCACACGCATATACAACTCCTCGACGTTTTCACAATACAGTTAAGAAACTGCGGCTTGGAATGTTGGGGGGGGGGGGGGGGGGGGGGGCGGGGGGAGGGACAAAACACATTTCTTCTGATTCAGCAGGAGTCCTGAATCGTTGCCATAGTTACCGGAGGGCTGCCGCAGGGCGGTCTGGGTTCTGAGTTTCTTTTGTTTAGCCGCTGCTCCGCTCCTTTGTCTCCCCGCGCTTCCTGTCCGCATTCCTTCGCCGGGAAGTTGGAAATCTTTCATCGCCGAGGCGCTCCTGAGGAGGCCGCCGTCGAGCGCGTAGGAAGTACCGCTCGCTCGGGCCCGCGCCTCCGGAGGCTGACCGCGCCGCCCGGGAGGGAGCGCGGCCGGGCGCTAGCGTACGGCGTTCGGCAGGCGCTGAGGGGAGGCGTGCCGGATGCGGCTCACCGTCGCGGGACGTTGGGGGTGTGACTGGGCTTGTCCGTCAGGGCTAACGGTGTGACCCACCTCGCCAGAGCAGCCGTTGGCCTGGCCTAGTCCCACAGCCAGGCGACGGCTTAGTTGCGGTTTTCTATCCAAGTGCCATTTAACCCCCCCACAAAAATCCCCCCCCCCCCGTCTAATAATAAACCCCGTTATCTCCAAAATCATATACGGCACAGACCTGGTTCAAAGCTTGAAATAAAGAGCACGTTTGTACCGAAATGAGCAAATCCCCCGATCGTGTGGGAGTCTCACCAAGGTAAACATGTTTTGCTCTGGAAAGACAACAGAGAAATCCAAAAATAGTTTTGTGCTTTCTCTCTTCCGTAGCGATGCCGCACGCCTCAGCTGCAGGAGCGGGAGACGGGTGTTACGCTGAGCGGGGCGCTAGGCTGCAGGGGAGACGGCGCAGGTGTCGCCGTCACTTGTGGTCACACTTATTTGGTGGCTTTGTTTATTTCCCGGGTCTGGGGTGCGAGACGCGGTTCGCCGCTCTTACACGTTTTTCCGGAAGCGTCTGAGAGAAGCAAAGTTATTTCGTTATTTTGACGTCCGCTGCGACCCGACGTCCCGAAAGCGGTTTTGCACCGCGGAAGCTTCCGGAAAGGTAGCTGGGGCGGGGTGCCCTGGGTATGGGAGTTAGAGCCCTGCTCTGCCCGTCTGTGTAGCGCGTGCTGATGAGGCAGCTCTGTGAGATGCTAATCCAGGTAATTTCCTCTTTAAACCTGCCCAGGGCCATGCAAAAGCAGCTGATTACTGCCCCGCCTCTGCAGCACCAAATCCCCTCTCTCCTCCCTCTCAGTCTTCCTCTCTCTCTGTCCCCCTCCTTCCTTCTCTCCTCTCTCTCCTCCCTCTCAGTTTTCCTCTCTCTCAGTCCCCCTCCTTCCTTCTCTCCCTTCTCTCCTCCCCCAGTCCCCCTCCCTCCCTCTCACTCTTCCTCTCTGTCCCCCTCCTTCCTTCTCTCCCCTCTCTCCTCCCTCTCAGTCTTCCTCTCTCTGTCCCCCTCCTTCCTTCTCTCCTCTCTCTCCTCCCTCTCAGTCTTCCTCTCTCTCAGTCCCCCTCCTTCCTTCTCTCCTCTCTCTCCTCCCTCTCAGTCTTCCTCTTTCCTCCCTCTCAGTCTTCCCCTCTTTCCTCCCTCTCAGTCTTCCCCTCTCTCCTCCCTCTCAGTCTTCCTCTCTCTGTCCCCCTCCTTCCTTCTCTCCCCTCTCCTCCCTCTCAGTCTTCCTCTCTGTCCCCCTCCTTCCTCTCTCTGTCCGCCTCCTCCCTCCCTCCCTCTCACTCTTCCCCTCTGTCCCCCTACCTCCCTCTGTCCCCCTCCCTCCCTCTTCTCTCTTACTCACTCAGTCTTGTTTTTTCTCTGTTCTGTCACTTTCTCCTCTGCTCTTACTCTTCCCTCTGTTGATGATGTCACAGCCATGGCAACCTGTTTGGGCTGATGCTCAGCCTGGTGAGTTAGTCTGAGGCTAAGGAAACCGCAGAAGCTGGCGGTTGGGTTCTCCCTGCGTAAACCCCCCCTGCGCTCAGGCCACCCGGTCGCTCGGCCCCGAGCGTTTTTGGCTCCCGGCGACGCCCGGGAGGCGCCGTGGGGCCCGAGCTCTCCTTCAAAGCAGACAGATCGGGCTCCGCACGGCCGCTTCCTGAAACGCCGCACCACCACTTACCGGCACCGCCGCCAAAAAACACCGCTGGCCGCCCCGTCCCGTCTAGACGCGGGGCGGGCGGAGGCGTCTGAGTGAGGGTGCGCTGTGGTTTTGGGACGCGTCCAGACGCACTTTCACCGTTCACCGAAAACATAATGTCCACAAACCATGCTAGCGTTCCCGGGTCGTGCATCACTGTCCCCTGATGCGCCTGTTAAAGCTTGATTAGCCTTGACGCTGGGCGAAACAAGGCGGGGCCCCTCGCTGGCCCTGGCCGCTGAGAGCTAGCGTCTGTTAGCGCTGTGGGGACGTCCGCGTCAGTGCAGCGGCTCTGCCTGCTCCTGGGCCGTCTGTCCTCTGGAAGGTGAGTGTTCGCCGTGTATGGAAGTTTGAAATTTGCAGGGGTGATTCAGGGGAGATTAGTGAACGCAGGCAGAGGTGATTCAGAGGAGTTTACAGATGGGAGTTTAGTATACCAGGAAGAGGTGATTCAGAGGGAGCTTGAAGATTAGAGTTTAGTGAATCAGTCAGAGGTGATTACAGATGGGAGTTCAGTGACTATGCAGAGATGATTCAGAAGAGTTTAGAGATGGGAGTTTAGTAAACCAGGCAGAAGTGGTTCAGAAGAGTTTAGAGATGGGAGTTTAGTGAACCAGGCAGAGGTGATTCAGAAGAGTTTAGAGATGGGGGTTTAGTGAACCAGGCAGAGGTGATTCAGAAGAGTTTAGAGATGGGGGTTTAGTGAAGCACTCAGGAGCGTTTCAGAGGTAATGGTGGCTCTAACGCGGTGGGAGGCGGAGGCGTGCAGACCGGTGCAGGGGAAGGAGGCGGCGGGGGAGCAGCAGAGACGGCGAGGAGGCAGTGGGCGGGAGGGAAGATGAAAAGGCATCATTTGCAGAGAGGGGCTTTTGGGGTTCGGGAGGAAGCAGGCAGAGGTCCAAAGCAATTTAAGAAGCGCCTCGCCAGCAGAGGGGGGACGTCCCTGCCCCCTCTCCTCAGCCGCGGAGGGTTAGCGGGGTAATGGCAGCAGCGCCCGGGGCCTGTGTTCTGGTGCGGAGCATCGCGTCTATGGTTTCCAGAGACGGTCTGTGAAACGAAGGCTGAGAAACGACTCCCACGCTAACGCCCCCCCATACCCACCCCCCCCCCCCTTCCCAATGCAGGGGAGGCACGCTGCACTTCCTCACACCTTGAGTCCAGGAACCACTTAATGTGAAAGACGATTTTCCTTGCAACTCGAAATGTGGAGAAGCTTGTTAAATGGATTTTTATTCTGCCTTTCAGCATCACATTTGTGTTACGGTGTGATGTACGGTGTGTGAAGACCCTCCAGTAATCCAGGAATGTGTGAGTACTTGTACTCTGACACGTTAATTATAATGTAGCTGGATAAATGTTCAAATATGGTATGCAAGAAAAACGTTTTGTAACGTTTAAGAAACATTGCGCGTACACAAGCTTGTTCAGTGCATGTACTTGTTGCGGTTTGTCAATAGGTCGTGTGTGAACATCGGTGTAAAGTGTTCAGTGATGTTCGTCCGGCCGAGCCCCTCCCTCGACCCGCAGTTTGGGAGAGCGGGGGTGGCGCCGCCCCTGTGGAACGCGAGAGCGTCTCTGTGCGGCTGCGGTTAGCTTCCCCGCAGGGAGCGATGGGGTCCCCGGTCCCGCCCGTCCCCGCGCCCCCTGCGGCTGACTCCTGCCCCGGTTCCCACGCCCGCCTCCGGCAGGGACGGCCGCTTTGGGGTCGGCTTTCACCGCACGGACACCGTGCTGTGACCGGGGGGGGAGCCAGGAGGGACAGCATTAAGACAGGAAGCCTGTGCGTTCTTTTCCTGGGACGTCCCATAGTGCAGAAAAGAGCAGGGCCCCTTCAGCCTGTAGCCTTCAAGAGCGGATTTAGTGAAGCAACAAATACAGCCACGTACTGTAGCCTATATGTAGGAGACGCATACTTATAGCTAATTTGACAATGGCCTTAAAATGCATAAGATCCTTGCTCTGTATCAGTTGGCCATTGATGATCACTGTGTTTTGTCATGTCATCTCATGTTTGGAGGTGGGTTTAGGCTGTGTGTGTGTGTGTGTGTGTGTGTACGCGCACCAGGTTTCGGATGCGCACACACACACACACACACCTGCCTTTCAAGGCTCGTCATCTGTTCCGCCTTAAGACCGCGAGTCATCAAAGGCCAACGCCGCCAACCTCACACTTGCGTCACTGAGCAGCAGCAGAGCGAGCGCACAGCTGAAGTAGCTCTCCCAGTCCGCTTCACGTCCAGACTGCTGGACGCATTTACCCGGGAATGTAAGGTGACCTTCAGTGTTTCCGACCCAGCGTTCCCAACCGGGACCTCAGCTGGACCCTGAGCACCAGCGGGCCGGAACCCAGCCTGTGTTCTGACAGGCAGCCCTAAATCAGCATTTCCCCAATGCTCCATCCGTGGTGCCGGATCACAGGACCCTTTGTGTTCACTTGAAGGATAAGAGCTGCGGTCAGCCAGTGCCGAAATTTATTCTGCGAGTATTGGGTTCTCGTTTTTGGAATGAGGGAGAGTGTTTTATGTTACTTGTGGTTTTTACTTCCCCAGTACACCGGGGCTTGCGTTTCAAACCATTTCCTCCTTTCTCTCTACAGAATAGCGCTGTCCCTCCCGGAGGTAGTTTGTGGGATGAACCGTCTGCCACCCCCCCCCCCCTCCTCCCCACCCCGCCCGCCACCCACAGCGGGGTCGCTTCACCCGGGACGGTCCCGAGCCAGGGGGAGGACGATGGGCATTTCGCTGGGACACGGACTTCCTGTTCTCGAGCTCGGTCGAGCTACAGAATGCAGGGACTTCAGGAAGAGCGCCACCTGCTGCACAGAACCAGACCCACACTCTGGCCTACTGCCGGATGTTGCCATGGAGACTGAACCCACCACTGCATTCTCTCTGCCTCTTAAATGTTTAACTATTTAATTTAATATAAATTTAAGGGGGGGGTGGGTGTATATTGCGTTTCAGTGACAGTGGAAAGGCAGTGAAAGCATGAATGCCTGAAATCTTCCAGGGCTCAGAGTCTTAACTGGACCCCTGTGTTTTGCAGTGAACTCTTCCACGACTTGGACTTTGTATGGCTTTTTAATGCCAGGGACGCGCCACTCTGCACCGCAGCGGGGTCCGTGTCCAAATCGACTCCGATCGCTGAACCTTGTATTAAAAATAAACCAACGTGAAGCTACTCGTGCAGGAAAAGCAGGGGGGGCTGGAACGGGACTACAAGCGGACTTTGAAGCCACAGAGAGGAGCACAGATCGCTCGGCTAAAATGTACTCACTCTCTACTCGCACTGGGGTGAAACAGGTGCACTGGACCAATGAGCAGACAGCTCACGGCAGCCTGTATCCAATCGGATTCTGTGGAGGAGGGAAAAAAAAAAAAGTATTCTGCAACATAGTTGCGGTGGTCGTCAGCACAATTCTACTGTACCTTCCCAGTTTGAGGATTCTCTTGCATTTTAACGTATGCATTTAATTATATGAGATTTGCACTCAGCACTATGTATCATTTGAAATGGTTGAATGAGGAACCTCTTGAAGCTTTGTTACTGGCTACTGATGAAACTGTTTGCATTTTTTGTTTTTATTGACTGAAGGAAGAACACTGATGTGAATCCAAGATCCAAGGTCCCATATTTCCCCATACTGTTCTAAACTGTTTTTAGGGGGCTGGGTTAAGCAAGGGGGAGCGGGTTGGGTTCATTAAAATGACTCATTTTGAAGCTGTTGTTTTACATTTTCTTTTTCACTTGGGCCAGAGAGGCAAATATATAGAGAGATTTTGTTAGCGTCTCTGCTCACAGAGTTCCTGGTGCCTAATACCTAATGCCAGTGGACTGTCAACAGTTCACTGTTCAGCAGTGAAAATAAATGACTGAGCGAAGGAGCATGCTGGGCACCTTGTGAATTATGCATTTCTGCTTTCCCTCTTAACATATTATGCCTCTTATGCCTGCAACACAAGATTCTTTTACATTTACAAAAACCTGAGCAGCACATTATAAAACATTAGGACAGGATTGCACAACAAGGGCTGATCCGTTTCAGGATTTTGTGTCAACTTCTGCTCTTTCAAATAATTTCTTAAGATCAAATATCTTTATCTGACATTAGCTCAATCATATCGTGATATGACATTGGTATAACCACCAGCTACAGCCTGCAAGTGCATCCTAAACATTTTACTGTGTTCAACTACACCAGTTTAGTATGCCAGAAAACTAAATTTAAGGTAACTTGTTGGAACAATAATAAGGTCCACGTGCTGGTTTAAGGAGTAGTCCCTCAATTGGAGATTCACTGGTTTCCATGATTCCCTTCAGGTCACACTGACAGTTGCTTTGGTTAAAACATGTTCGTCATCGACCAGCATTTTGTACCAAAGAGCTTTAAAAATAACCAAGGTACTGGGACTAAATGTGTTTCTTTTCAGTTCTGCTCAGGTCTTAATTGCTTAACTGTAGCCACTGATTAGATGGCTCTTAATTGGTTAACTGGCACAACTGATTGGATAGGAACTCGAATAACCACTTAGGGATCTGCTGGTTGAGCGGCATCTATAAGCCCTCAGGGCCAAGTTGTGGATGCCACAGATCTTTGGTGCAGTCCATTACTTTTCACTCCTCACCTCCTTTCCTCCACTCCCCCACAACCACTCGTCTCTTACCCAGAAATCTGTGGAGGAAAGGAGGGGAGGAGACGAATTTGAAGCCACTTCTGTGGTTCTTCACTTGTTCCTCCAATATTGGGAGGGAGGGAGGACCCAAAGAGATTTCCGGGGGATGGACGAGAGGAGGTGGTAGTGGAGGAAAGGAGGATATGTTCTTCGGATATTGCGACCTACGCTTTGTATCGATAGGAGACCTGAATCCTTAGACTACACCCCAGCGCCAGCCATGGCAAGCTAGGATTTTACCGATGTTTTAACCGTACGGCTTTAGCTTCTTTCAGCAAAGAAATACCCACCAGCGAACTCTTCCCACTCAGTCACTGAATTATGAATATTCGGCATACAGCTATAAGCGGCCCGGCTTTCAGGGTATGGAAGTGCATTTCCGTTGAATAACGAGATTATGTAAAAATAGCAGCGAGCAGGATTCGACGCTCTCGGATTATCTAGCGAGCGTAAATGTGGGCCAGCCCTGTTTGGAATTTCATCTGCAGTTAATTGCGTAATTGCATTTTGCACCACATTACCTTTTAATGCGAGTACGAGTAGAACGCATTGCCCGCAAGTGTTCACACGAGAGGAGGAGAAAGTGCACACAGGTGAGGAAGCTATACCGTACCTCCGCAAATATTGAGGAGGGAATATTAGCCATCCAACCGAAGGATATATTCGGATGCGGTTCGCGTCAAGCCTGTCGGTAATCTTTATCGAAAATGAAAACCTCGGGGGGAGGCGTTGAGCCGCAGCGAAAGCAGGAAATTAGAGGCCCTGCTTTTCTTACCGCCGAAGTCACGGAAACACAGAAAGGAGCACGGAGGTGGAACTAATTTAGTTTGAGCGGCGAGAGACATTTTAAAAGGTCCCGGCTCCGTGTAGATCAACAGCGGCGAAAACGATTGTGTTTCTCATTTTCTCTCCTTTACCCACCGCTGTGAAATTACAGAGCGGGTACCCACAGCCTGATGCCTGCCTCGCAGCTTAAAGGGGAAGTTGGTTTTTCGCATATTTTATTTGCACCGAGGGTTGTGTTGGAGTTTTTTGGGGGACATTTACATGTTTTTGGAACCGAACGTTACTTATCCACGCAAATTCGTTCTTGTTATAACGGCTAAAGTTTCCGGCTGTTCATTTTGGAAAATAATGGGAACGCGGTCCCATTAATGGGTCCTGTCCCGTGATTCATACCAACTCGATGACAGCTGTGGTCGGTGCCTGCCACGTGGTAAAGCTGGAGGGAGCTTGCGGCTGACACAGACGTCAGCTAGTTTGTGCAAACTAAATGACGTAAAATGAGGTCTGTGGAGAAAACTTAAACTCTGCATTGACTATGGAAACCGCAGTGTGCATGTCCCAGCTGGCTGAACCAGCAGAGAAGTTTGCACACTGAAGTAAAGGTCGCGACTTCCTGCATTTCGTATATCACATACATCAGTCTCCTCTTCCGACAAACATATCTTCCCGTTCGTCTTATTTTGCAGCTCTGGATAAACTAAAGCAACTCCGAAATCATCAACGCCCATCTGTCTCTGTTGTTTTCTATGTTTGGCGCGTCAACTTCGTCAACCTTCGTGTTTCCCGTGGTTTTCACGACCACAGAATCTGAATCTGCGCTCCCCCCCTGGCGTCAAGCGTCACTAAACGAACGGTTCGAAGCCGCGGTGATTCTGTACACGTTGGTGGGCGGCGCCTGAGGTTTGCCTGAGGTTCGACTTTGGCTGAGGTCCCCATCTTATGGAGCAGACTCGGTCTGGTTGCGTTATCCCTCCCGGTTCTCTCTGTCTCTCTCTCGTGTTCTAGGCCTATGGTTTTTAATACGCGGAGATCCGCACCTTGCGGGACGACCGACCCGCGCAGAGACTGGAGACGCCGCGCCCGGCCGCTCGCCGCGCTGAAAGCTTTGTCTGCCTCGGTGAATAATTTAGCGTCTTTCGTCAGCGCGAGCGCCGTTCGCTCTCTGCGGAGATGAACGAACCCGGGTCCCTGCTGCCGGGGAGGGGCGGGCTCTCACGTTATGGGCGCGGCGGGGGTTCAGGAAGTGAAGACGGCGAGGCGCACGTGCGCCGAAATCGAGTCCCTCTGGTGAACCGAGAGCGCTCCTCGTGCTCTCCTCCCTCCTCTTTTTTTTTCCCTTTCTGAAATTAGAAGGAAAAAATCCAAACGAAAGAACGGCCCCCCCTCCCCCCCCCCCCCAGCCACGGCAGTAAAACAAACGGATTTAGACACTGTATCACTGGGGAATTTTGGCTGCGGTCCAGGAGCCTGTCATCATCTCCCGTATGCCTGATACTTTCCCCCCCCCCCCCCCACTCACCGCACCCCGGTCTCTGTTATCGTTCCGCATCTCCGGTTCCGCGCCTTGATCTCGTAATCGTGTCACGCTTACCTCGAAAGACCCCTCCCGACGAAACTGCAGAGCAAATAAACGAGGATAACGATCTGGGGGGACGCGCGGGCGGTTTCTGGGAGGGGGCGGGCGGGTAGTCGGAGCGGGACCGCGCCGCGCGGTTCCCGAGATTTAATTAACGGAGCGCAATCGAATAAACAGCCGCGCTCTGGGTCCGAGCGCCGCTCCTCCCCGCCTCATCGTTCCGTTTCGGCGGGCCTCTCAAAGTTACCCCGGCGAACGTGACCAGAGACGGTCCCATCAGAGCCGGGGCGAAACGAAGCGTACCTTCGGGAGTCCCCGGACCGCCTGGCACAGCAAACGAGTTCAGGGCGGCGCACGGGCCGGCTTAAATTGAACATTTGATGGCGGGACACGCTTCCGACCGTTCGGGAGCGAGCGGGCGTCTCGGTAACTGCGGTTCTGAGGGAGGGAGGGAGGGAGGGAGGGGTGAGATGACGGAGGAAGCTAGCGCGGTTTGATGCTAATGGCGTCCCCTGCTCCCAGCCTAATTTCGCCCGGCGACGCGGAGCCCGTTTCCCGTAATTGGCCGAGGGGCGCGAATCGCCCGTTTCGGAACGCGCCGTGTAATTTTGCTCGGGCGGCCCCTGCGGACTTTAGCGTGGGGACGTGGGGGTGTGGGAGGAGGGGCGGGCGACACATGCTCCTGATAAGGGATCGTTAGCTCGGCTCTGCTTGGAAGCCGAAACGCGACTGCCCGACCTCGGCCGAAGCCAGCCGGAGCGTTTGCGGGGAGCGTCTGGTTCCCCGGGAAGCCGCTCTTTTAATTGCCCGCGTTCGGCGCGGTAAATAAACGCTGCAGATTAGCCGGCTGCAGCATCTGCTGGGTAGCGATTTCACAGAACGCGGTCTGTGGCCGCTTGGAAGGACAGCGTAATGACTGCGCCGCCGGTGTTGAAGTCCTGCAGCGAGCTCTGAGGTTGTGTAAGTGAATATGAAAGTGCGGAACAGGTCAAAGAGCAGTGGGGGATGTCTATTTGTGCTTCTCGGGGGGGGGAAAAGGCTTCCGGCGAAGTCCGCATCGAACGGAGGTCCAGCACGTGCAGGCCTGGGCGTCGTCGTGCTTTAGGCTTGAGAAGCCGCGGGAGGAGTCGGACATCGATCAGCGACTGCAGGAAGCGGTGTACCCCCCCCCCCTTTCATTTGATGTAAATGGAGGCGGAGCGCGAGGACAATCGATGCCTCCCATTAGCCGCGCGCGGACCATTCCGATGAGATGGTTAAGACTAGCCAGCAAAGGCCCCGGTGAGGAGCTCTGCAGAGCATTGGTTGACCTATAACCCCAGCCCCTCCCCCACACCCGTGGCTGACCTTTCCCCACAGAGGGGTTGCAAGAGCTACTCCAGTGCAATTACAGTAAGTATGGAAATGCCTCTCCTAGGGGCGACATAGCTCAGGAGGTAAGAGCGATTGTCTGGCAGTCGAAGGGTTGCCGGTTCAAACCCCGCCCTGGGCGTGTCGAAGTGTCCTTGGGCAAGACACCTAACCCCTAACTGCTCTGGCGAATGAGAGGCATCAATTGTAAAGCGCTTTGGATAAAAGCGCTATATAAATGCAGTCCATTTACCATTTATGCCTCTGAATCCCCTGTACACATATGTTTACATATGTAAAGCTGGGTTACCAAGCTGACAGTTGTTTTAATCGGATCGTTCGCCCCTCATTGTGTAAAGTGTTTTTTTCCAAACTCCAAAATGTTTATCCCAGAGGCATAAATATGTTTATACGCCAGAATGACTCTTCCAACTAACGGATGAACCCGAGGTCTAAGAGGACTGACGAGACAGAACCTGTAATTGTGCCAGTATTGGTATTTGGAGAGGTCTGTAAATGGAATCTCAGTCGTCTGGATACATTCACTTTAAAAGCAATATTGACTGCTGCACTCTAAGAAGCCACAGAGGGCTGCTCTGACACTTATTTTCGTCTGGATATTATTTTAAATGACATTTTGAACCAAATTTCTGATTACAGATGCACTCAGAGGACTGTATCTTAGACCGTCGTGGAAAGCCATCATACAAGTTTATTATAATATAAAATACATGTTTATTAATGTTTATTATTTATTAAATCTGATGTTTGTCATGAGATGAGGGAGTTACTGAAGATAGCTGTAGAAGTTGATCATGATTGAATTTTTGAAGGCTGAGAAGGATCAACTATGATGCCTAAAGGAAATCGACTCACAAACCATTAGTTCTTTAGACTAATAAAATGAATCAGATCTCATTTTTTTTCAAAATTGGTTTCTCCCTCCAATTTAGAATATCCACTTGCAGGCCTATCTTGTAGCTGCACACGCTCTGTAAATTCAGGAAGAATGCGTTCTCCAGGTATGCGCATGCAGCCAGACTGCTGCGCAGTCAGGAGAGAGCGCTTCCTGGCGCCGCAGCTCAATCGAGTTGGGGACTGGGCGGGATTAATCGTGGGAATGCCGCCAACAATCCCGCCAACCGGATCCCTCCCTCTCTGGGCAACGCTACAGCCAGTCACGTGTTGCCTGGCAGGGCCGCCAGCCGCAGTCGCGTCTGGCTAACTGTGGATTCGGTGCCAGGCCGGAACACTGGCCCGGCACCGGAATCCAACCCGGCACCGGAATCCAACACTGGAATCCAACCCCTGAACAAGATAAGTCACCCAACAGTCCTCATTCTGAATTTCCCACGTATATAAAGGTTACCACGGACAACTGTTTGACATCATGGCCTGACATTTAAAGCAGAGACGTGAAGCAATCATTTCTAAACTGGCCTTGCATGCCCTCACTTTAACCATTTGGTTAGTGGCGACGGGCGGGATGAAAGGGCGGAGAAATCGGGCGTCGGCCTCAACCCGCCACCCTCCACCCTCCACCCTCCACTCCCACGCCCAGCCAACGCTTTCAGACAGACTGTAGCCACCCTCCCCGTTCTGGGAACTCGCACCATCACCAACAGCTATTCGGCACTCACACAAACCCTCATGACTCGCTTTGAAAGTTTCATTCCAGAACCTTCCGGGTGCTTCGCCCGGCTGCGGGCTGACGCCGTTCTGACCCCCAGGTTTAATCATGCGGCTACTGGTGAGCCAATTAGTGTGTGCATACAGGGCATTAGCGACAGATGGTGTTTCTTATTGAACTCGGAGCCGTGCGCACACACTTTAACATCCCGGAACAAATCAGCTGCTTGGTGTTCATGACCGCCGAAGTTCGGGGGACGTTAGAACATTAACATTACGAGCTCTTAGCTCCACAGTGCCACCTCGTGCCGCAGCAGCAACCGTGGGACAGGCTCTACCGTTCGCGGTGTGGACGATGACATCATACAGTCCACACCCAACATGTTTAAATAAACAAGCATGAACACACACTCATTTTAGGACAGGTGAAGTTCTCCCTTGAAATTTTACCATTGCAGTTTGAATTGCACAAAGCGGTAGTGTGGTTGCTGGTGCATTGTGGGTAGTGAGACTGAGGCAGATGATGGTGACACACGCCCTGTCTTCCCTCGCGTATTTCCCACGGTCTCCACTGCCCACGGAAGCGAGGCCCGGAGAGCTGTGTAAGGGCGCCCCCTGGGGGCTGCGGAAAAAGGCGGGATGTTGCGCGGTTGCAGCAGACGTTTGCGTTTGGGCTTGGCCCTACGATTCCTGCCTTCCCATCCACCCCACGCTCATTTGTGGGGAGGTTAGCCTGGGAACGGGCGGGGCAGCTGCAGCGCATCAGGCGAAGTGGGGTGTGCTGGAGGGCAAACCGGTCTCTCAAAAACAAGGGTTCAGTACTGAGAGGAAGAGGAGGAAGGGGGGGGGGGGAGGTTAAACCCAGGCATGCACATACCGCTCACCTCAGCACCAGGTACAGCTCAATGAAAAGAGCAGCAGGGGATCCTGCATTCTAACCCATGTCAACTGGGAGAGTGAGAGGTAGAGAAAGAGAGGGAGAACATACTGTAAGAAGGACAGCAAGGGGAAGAGAAGGAGAGACACAAAGAGAATAAGAGAGGAGAGAGACAAAGAACAATAGTAGAGATAGCAGAGGAGAGGCAGAGAACACGAGAAGTAAACACAAAGGCAATGAGAGAGAGATCTGATTATAAAACCCCCTTCACTGGGATATTCTTCAAAAACAGGAATTACAGAACTTAAAAAAAAAAAAACCAACCAAAACCAAAAACAAACAAACCCAAACAATCCCCAGAGGCAGAGAGAGAAAACTGAGAGACGAGGAGACACAAAGAGGAGAACAGCCAAGCACAGAGAATGGAAGAGAAGGAGAGAGGCAAAGATGCGGAAGAGGAGGAGGAGGGAATGCATGAAAGAGAAAGGAGAAAGGTAGGTAGGGAGGGGGAGAGAGGAGGAGACAAAGAGAGAAGAACCAGGTGGAAAGAGAGAGAGAGAAGGGAGCAGACACAAAGAGAGAAGAACCAGGTGGAGAGAGAGAGAGAGAGAGAAGGGAACAGACACAAAGAGAGAAGAACCAGGTGGAGAGAGAGAGAGAGAGAGAGAGAGAGAGAGAGAGAGAGAGAGAGAGAGAGAGAGAAGGGAGCAGACACAAAGAGAGAAGAACCAGGTGGAGAGAGAGCGAGAAGGGAGCAGACACAAAGAGAGAAGAACCAGGTGGAGAGAGAGCGAGAAGGGAGCAGACACAAAGAGAGAAGAACCAGGTGGAGAGAGAGAGAGAGAAGGGAGCAGACACAAAGAGAGAAGAACCAGGTGGAGAGAGAGAGAGAGAAGGGAGCAGACACAAAGAGAAAGAGAGAGGCGGGGCTCTGCTGTGCTTTCAGAAATCCCGCAGACCAGGGAGGAGCGGCATCGATCGACTTCGCTTCAGAGAACGCAGAAGCGCCCGAGTGACTTACCCGCCCGCACCCGGCCCGCTGGCTGAGGCCAACGCCCGAGCCCGCACGGTGCGGCCAGGAGACCCACAAAGAGGGGTCCCCATTCTATAAAAGTGTCCTGGGGGGGGGGGCGGAGGAGTAAATGCCTTTTGGCTCATAGATGCCAAAGCCCGGGCGGATATTTGGGGCAAGGTGCGGTATGGGGGCAGGTGGTGGGGGGGGGGGGGGGGGGGCGTCACAGAGGGCGAGAGGCATGTGCCGCTCACATTCCTGGAGACGGCCGCCGGAGGGGGAAGCTCATTAGTCACAGAGGCACGCAGTGGCGCGTGGGGTTCGTCTCCCCAGCACACAGGAATGGGGCGGGGCAGAGGCTCAATCAAAACGGCTCGCCGCAAAAAATAAAATTACTTAAAATAATTTTTTTTTTTAATTGCCTCAAAAAAGAGTGGGCTCACCTCCTTCCCTGAAATTCAATGCCTACCCAGCAGGAGGAGCTCGAATCAATCTTATTTTACATCTATCGCCTTTCATTGAAAAAAAAATAAATAAAAATAAAAGCTATTTGATAACGTGCAGGTGCATGCATTGAATTTACAATTTGGCAGATTCCTTTAGTCAAAGCAAAAAACTGCAATTTAGCTCATGTCAGGGTGCATACTGTAAGAATCCCCTCAGACACACCAAACAGTGGAAGTATCTGAGCGGTGAAGGCACCGGTGCTACTGGAAAGGGATTAATTTAATGACATCTTGGTTATCCGACTCCAAAATAATGCTGATCCAGTAGAATGTTTAGCAATTGCCATCTCACTGTCTATCAAACCCTGCTGACTACCTGTCTGCACAGTAAACACAGTCTGTTCTCCTTTGGGGGTCTGATGAGGGGCGCACTTCCGTATATTGCCCTACAATAACAAATCCCAAAATAAAATAAATTAATAAATATGGAAGAAGGTTTGGTGCCAACCCCCCCTCCCCCCCCCCCCCCAGCCGACCCTCTTAGTCGACCTTCTTCAGTTTTGTTCTCTCCCTCTCTGCTCCCAGGCAGAGGCTGTGATGGAGTGAAAGCACTTCACAGATCGACCTCTCTGTGTTCTGCGGTGACTCACTTCAACTGCCCCTGCTGCTCCACGAGCTGAATCTGGGGGGAGGGGGGTGTCTCCTTAAGCACACTTTAGTGCAGGGCTGCCCAACACTGTTTCTGGAGATCTGCAGTCCAGGTTTCATTTCAACTCTAATTTTCCATGCCTCATTCTACCAATTAGCAGCCCCGCAAGCTCTCTAGCTGTTGAATGAGGTGCGCTTTATTAGGGATGGAGCGAAAACCTACAGGATGGTAGATCTCCAGGAACAGGGCTGGGCAGCTCTGCTTTAGTGTAACCGGACTGGTTCTCCAATGCTATTTCAGGCTAGCGTGTAGCGTTGGTGGGGACAGACCCATCATGCGCAATCGTAGCGCTAATGCTTTGAGGAGGAAAGCACTTCCCCCGTTGCTTCACAGGCACTAATCTCCAGCACTGCCGCATTATCATTTATGAGGCCTGGCCTAGCCCCTCCAGGAGCGGGATGTCTATAGGAGCAAACCGCATTTCGGCGCAGGGGGAGGAGCAGCACGCTGAAACGCGGCTGCAGTATTGACTGGGGGGAGAATGCACTTCAGTAATGGCATTTGCCATCGTTACATTATTCATTTCCCTAACGGGGAACTGTCCGTGCAGGGCTGCATTATCCCTTTTAAAACCGCTGGAGAAGCCCAACGGAGGAGTTCAGGTAGAGACCCGGGATCAGAGGATCAACAGCAGTGACCTTGGATTTGAACTCGCAACCCCTCTGGTGTAGATGCGTGAGGCTTTCAGTATCCTGCAGGCACAGTGTGTTTCTATTTTACATACGTACGTAAATACGCACTGTAAAATGTCCAGTGCTAATTCAACTCCGAACCATATGTACTCTAAAAATGGACTTGACACCAAACATTTTGCAGTGTGTGTTTTGTTCCCAGTGCTTACCAGTAATGTAATGTATATTTTGAGGTGAGGGAGTTCCCCCTTCTCCTCCGTTTTGGAAAGGGTACACTATTCATACCATATATTTTCTAATCAAATCAAAGGTTAGGCGCCAGCAGCTCCAGTACACACCTTAAGAGAAAGATGCTGCCAGGATTACTCCATCCATACACTAACACCACCGCTACTGGAGTGATGAGTAATCGCCCTTCCCACAATGCACCAGCGCAGCATCTCGGGGACAGAAGTCGAGTGCGGCAGGGAGAGCTCTACCTGAGCCGATAAAAAATCCGGAACGGCGAGCCCCTCCCGAGCACAGCGGCCGGTCCTCCCCTGCACTAAGAGCGCGGCTAAAAATAGCCCGCGAGCAGCGTGTGCCGCTTCCGCCGGTCTCCCGCCCCAAACAGCCGCCGCGTGACTAATCCCGCCCCAGAAACCGAAGGTTGCCCCAAGCCTCGAGGCGTACGGTAGGGGCTTGCAGTCGGGGTCGTCGCCGCCCGCGTTACGGGGGGTCCCCATGAACCACGCCCTGTGGGCGGTTTCCCGGCGACCTGACTATGTCGCGCCTCGACGCTCGCGTATGATGCTCGGCGTAGTAACGTCCCGGTCTGAATGACCTTCCTGTCTGTTCTGGGCCCAATGGCGAAGGGGTGGGGGGTTGGGTGAGGTTTTCATGTAAGGAACAAAGGGGAGCCATTGTTGAAGATGATGACATAACAGTGATGCGACAGGGACCGCAGAGCGCCGCCTGACGGTGCCTTCAGCGGCCCTGAAGACAAACGCCTGGGAGAGGCGAGCGGCTCCAACGATCGCTCTCCATTTTCTGACGTGGCGGCCCCAACGGCGAGGGTCCCGGTTATTTCCCAGAGCCCCGCGCGATGAACGCTGCGTTTCTCCAGGCAGGAGGAGAGAGTACACACACAGCCGATAACAAACCCGGGAAGAGTGACGCGGGACAGAAATAATGCACGGCTGTTTACGTTTTAGCCTAGCGATGCATTATTTATCGTATGTGCATATGCAGATCTCTGGGAGAGAGGAGAGCGCTCCCCCGCCGCCGAGAAGCTGCTGCTCAGTGACTTACCGCCTGACCTCGTCCGCTGCGCTTGCAGGCGGAAATCAAAGGTCTCCTCAAAAGCACTTTCAGATGTTGACAAATGTCTTCAAATAAATAGGTATGTTCACGATGATTATACATTAAATAAATTACACTGACCGTCAATATCATTTCAACAATGATTGATATCAGGGGCAAGCCTCTGTCATCATTGTAACAAAACCTATTCTGTTCATCCGATCTCAACGCAAGCACTCTTCGCTTCGCTCCCTCGCACACAGGCACACACAGACATTGACAGAGAGAGACAGAGAGGAAAAATCAACAATTGCCAACATTACCTTGGACTGAAAAGTAAATAAGTGCACTTTTTAACAAACTCTGTTTGGCGAGTGTAGTTTTGCCATTTGGAGAACCTGCCAAGCTGTGCGAGGGGGAAAAAAAAAAAAAGAATTCCTGCTTTTGTTTGCTAGTCAAAGTCAAGTACAAATGGCGTTTGAATCTAGGCCAGTCTCTCTTAGGCAACCAGACGAATTGTACCAGCGACCGTGGGGTTTGAGCTCCAGGTCAGATGAAGCGGCGGACGGAGGCGTTCACCGAGGAGTCGCTCGGGATTAACCGTTCATTAGCCACACCCGATTGGCCGGCTTAATTACTCTCATCTGCGGGACCGCAAGCCTCGGAGCCGGAATGAATCAATCCCGCCAGAGGGTCGATCGAGGAAAACCACACCTGACCGATCGGGTTAAACTACTCCAAACACGATGGGCCTCGGCGGCTGAGCTCCTGGAAGCGGCCAATCGCGACGCAGAACAGGAACGCTGTACGCGGCAGCAGGCTGTGCATTACTATGCGGTGCAGCCACCGTTTTACAGAGAGCACAGATGGCATAATGTATACAGTAGACAGCAATTTCAGCAATTTCAGCGAGTCTGGGGCCAGCCAGGTCAAATCAATCTGTGGCCTTCGAGGAGGACAGGAGAATGTATTTTGGTCATGTGTTGACAGACTTGCTGATGTTGGCGGACAGTTATTTTAATGTATTTTTTGGGGGGTTGGGGGGGGGGGATTGGGGGCATTGGGTTGACCACAGCGTTTATCTGTGGCTTGCCAAACCGACCAACCCCGTTGGCGGAAAACATTTCGCCATTTGTCTGCTACAGACGGGGTCCATAAGACCCTTTTTTAAGACGGCGGGAAATCGACACATGCGTTATCCACGCGCCGCCACGCGTCCCGTAGACTGCCTTACAGATGTGAGCGCTGGCGTAGAGTTCGGCGGGGGCGGCCCGCGCGTCCCGAGGGCCTCCCAGCGCGGCGGCGTCTGGAGAGCGCCGGGCTGGTCAGGCGGAAACGCTACAGATGCGAGATGTCCATTTCCGTACCGGCGGGATGGCGGGATGGCTCGGCGGCGTCTCCTGCCCGGGGCGGCACGCAACCCGCCGCTCTGATGGGCGTGCGCGTTACCGAAAGTGACAAGGGGGGAGGGGAGAGGGCGCGACGCCGCTCGTCACGGCTCACCCGTGAGAAACCAGGACTCCGCGGGAACAGGACGCCAGCGAGGGCCGATGCCCCCCCCCACCCACCCCCCACCGTCATAGCCATATGTTGGCAGTTGGAGAGCAAGATTTCATGAACCCGCAAAAAAAATGTGGTTAAAAAGAGCTGTCAATCATCAACTTGTATGACTGAAGCAAAAGGCTTTAAGTCTCCACAGCGAGACACAGTGATTGGTTCAAATCAGTCAGTCACTGATTGCGTATGGTGGTTCTCTGTCTATGGTTATGTGAAGTCTACCTCACCTCGGACTACAAGGGACACAAGCGCTAATGCTGAAGTGACCACAGGGGGGCGCTAGAGCATACGGAGGAAACCCACTGCGCCTGGCAACGGGGCTCGGGCGCATCAGGGCCTCTGGGCCGTGCCTTTCCTGAAACGGAAGCTTTAAAGCATCGCCCGGCCAAACAGGGGAGCGGCACTCTTTCTGAGTGCGGCTAAGTGTTCGCAGAAACATCTGCATGTGAAAGGGGTGCCGGGGGGGCGCAGCGGTTCAGCCCACGGATGTGGGGCCGAGGGGACGTTTCCGAGAGTAAAGGTTTTTCCTGGAGGACTCCTCTGGGGGGGGGAATAAAGAGCTCCTTTGTGAAGTCCGTCTCAGCAACCCTACAGTGCGCATTTCCAACAGAGTCACCCCTCCCCCTTCCTCCCATCTGTTCATCTGTACATATCCCCACCTCCGCTTACTGTACCTGTCACCAGTAATACCACCAGCACACTTCAGTCTTCACGCACAGGTTTGGTACAGCTTCCAAATGCCTAAGAAAGTGCTAGGCAAGTGCTACAGTTTCCGGATAGCTAGGCAACCACCATCACCATCAAAAAGGGTTCCCATAAGCATACAAAGCTGAGGACATCTTACTCTAAAACATATGGAATGACTTCAGGATAAAGGGACAGATGGTACTCTTATGGAAATGGAACATTCTACAATATTCTGCAAATATGCATACTTTTTGGGAAATATAACAATATCGCTGCAGAATATAAATAAATTACCTGGATATTTCGAAGTGCTGCACCATATCGATAATGGATTTATTTCAATATATTTCAAAATAAACTCCATTTCCACTAGAGTAGTGATGGAAAAGAGGTTTTCTTGAATAGCTGGAGGTACTGTGAGGTGTGCATTAACCTTCTCAGCTGAACCAATGAAAAGACTGCGCTCTCCCTGGCAAAACCAATCGAGAGGAGGGATTCCAGGCAGCTCGTCCTATCAAGGTGCTGCTCAAGCATGTGGGTGGGGCCCATGGTCTGGTGCAGAGTCCTGGCCCTGCCAGGGTGGCGCCCAATTAGCCATAGCATTGCTGAGGGGAGCAATTCAGTTGGTGACATCAGCGTGTCACCACTCAACAGCAGCCACCTCTGATCAAATGGACAAATGCTTGGACTCCTGAAACTGGCACTCTCCCATTCACACCTGTGCAGGTTGTACATGACCTATCCTCCTCCGTCACAGTGTCCTATGTGAGCTTATCTGGTAGACTGGAGTGCAAAGAAGCAGTAACTGACATCATCACATGACATCATCTCTGCACTTTCTTGAATCAAGAGAGGAATGCAAGGATAAGTACACACACACAAACACACAAATTAGGGATAATTGGCAGAAATGGCACTCTGAGCATCTTCAGCAATGATATTAGGATTGGGAAGCCAAGCTAAAGATTAATCTCTATTTTCTTACATTGCAGCCCTAAATTTGAGTGTCTAAGTAATTTCCCAAAAGCTCCATGCATTGTAAATTTATTCCTGCAAGAAAGATCAGCAAGGGAAACTTGTGACCACATTTTTGCATCAGCTTTCTGGATCATCAATCACATCCGTTATCCGGGAATGTAAAAAATAGACTGGTTCCTCTTCCTACTAAAATGCTTTTACAAGATAAGGATCACAAGGCTGCTGCCCATTTTTTAAAATTTTATTGGCATGAGGTAAGACGCTCAAGGTGCAGAGACATTCACAAAGGAACCTGCAATTTAGTCCCGCCATTACATTTTCATAATTGGCAATCGTTGCCATGGAAACAGCATCTTCCTTCCCTCTCTGGCATCCTGTGATACGGGATCCAGATCAACCCGCTCCTCCTCAGACCAGTCCAGGTTTCTAGCTGAACCTCACCTGAACCCCACAGGTGGTGAGTCAACCTTAAAGGATCAGCAGTGCTCAGTGTTCCAGAGGCTCCGCCCCTCCACTCGTCGCGTTTCTCCGCTCGTCCCCGAACACCAGCAGCGAGCGCCAAGCACCTGTCAGCCAGGTGACTGGGAGCAGACGGCTGTAGTCACCCCCCCCCACGGTCATCAGAACCCCAAGCAGGGTGTTACCATGGTATGGTTTTTTTTTTTTAACAATCAATCAAGCTGAAGTTCAGCAATTCTGCGCGGCATTGCTGTTTGATTATTTATCGCTCACTACACACCCTCATCCTATGTGGTGGCACAGCAGTCGAAGCACTGACTCTGGAGTCCTGGTTTCTGCCAGATCAGAGTATGGCCATGGCACTGTATAAAAAGTGCAGTCATTTATACACAGTGAAACCAAAGTGTGTAAAAATGCCCTTATAATAGCTGAGAATGTGCTCTTTAACCACGTGTAAATTGTTTGATTACAAACCTAAAACTGAGGAGTACAGAGACAAAAATCACAAAAAAAGTCCCAAACATTATGGAGCTCGTTTTATAATGAGAACTGAAGCTTCTAAAAAAAAAATCACATCACAGTACCTGTTAAAATGACTTAACTAAAAACATTTAAATTGTTATCCAGTGTTAGGTAGGACAGAATAGCTATACTAAAAGCCCTTATGTTTATGTTCTGAATTATGCATGCAGTACATGTACAGTTTGAATGCAGTTCCCTCTGAACAGTTTGAAGACACGGGGGAACAAGCTCCTGCCTGTCTTGCCAAGCTGTGTCTCAAAGTTCTTGAACACTCTGGGCTGAGTGTTCCAGAACATTCCATACATCGATGTTCATCTGAAGAAAAGTGCATACCCGGGTCCTGTAGCTACAATTACAGAGGGTTTGTGTTCCGTACATAACTTCCTGAAGGCATCCAATATCCAGAACATGGCTATTTATAGTCTTTATTTGTTTGCTTATTCAGGTCCCTTCATCCAGAAGCAACTAAGAGCTCATATTTTGCATAATTACATAATTTTAACATTACACGGGCCAGTCCAGGTCAATTCAACACACTTTTGGACGGCATATTCACAGATTTTAAATAAGATCTGCCATGCTAATTTGGTCTGATAAGAAACTCCTGAAACGGAAATTATGCTCCTCTCAGATCCTTATTAAGGGAGATAAGGCCAACAAAGTCTGGGCAAATTAGCACGACTCCATGGCGTTGACTTGCCATATCTACATTTAACCATGTGATCCATTCATAGGTCAACAGCTGAATATGTGCTTAAAACCAAATGGTACAACACAAGTGCCCCTGCCTGGGATTTGACAGGTAACTCCTAGTCGCAAACACAGTATCTCTGTGCACTTCACCAATCGCAGCAGGAAACAGCCAGGACCCGATGATGTCATAATTTGGCCTAACCACAATCATCACCACGGTAGCGCCCGTCTGATCTCCCGGGCCCCACTGTGCCGGCGCAACAGGACCCCCCCACCGCCGGTTCATCAGGCTAATCGCGGCGCGCACAATTCGGCAGAGGAACTTCTGAGGGCCGCCAATGCGGACTGCCGCGCTAACCCCCCCGCCCCCCCCTCCCCAACGCCCCTCAACTTAATGAGCACATGAAAGAGTCGCCGCTGACAACCGTAACAGAGCAAAACAACCGAGCTGCGTCTGCTGGAGGCTCACAGACCGGCTCCACTGTGTGTGTGTGTGTGTGTGTGTGTGTGTGTGTGTGTGTGTGTGTGTGTGTGTCTGTGTGCGCGTGTGTCTGTGTGCGCGTGTGTCTGTGTGCGCGTGTGTGTGCGTGCGTGCGTGCGTGCGTGTGAGAGTGTGTGTGTGTGTGCGTGCGTGCGTGCGTGCGTGCGTGTCTAGTGTAACGACCCCTCCCCTTCCTAATATCACACCGAATAAAGAGCTCTTTGATTTCCACATCCCCAAATCCCCCCCCCCGTCCCCCAATCCCTCCCACCCACTCACCCACCCGCCCCCACCCGCCCCCACCTTCATGCCGTTTGTTGCTACCGCTGCAGAACAGAGGAGCGCGCGGGTTTGGCGTCTCAAAGGAAGACAGGAAATGAAGTGGGGGGTGGGGCGTGTGTGTGTGTGTGTGGGGGGGGGGGGGGGGGGGCAGCCGAATTACAGACGCTGGCGGGGAGAACCAGCGTGCGCTGGAGCTGGAGCGGATGGCCGTCCTTCACGTGTCATTAACAGGGTGTTTTTCACAACCCGCGCGCGGCCGGTCTCTAACCTCAGGAGCTGCAGCGGGGAACCGCTGAGCCGCAGGGTTTTAAATACCGGGCCACCGGAAGCAGCACACAAATTAAGGCCCGTAACGTACAAGACAGGTAAATGCTTAGCGATGCACTGCGAGCCCTGCCCTGCAATAAAAAAATGAATATGAACGTTCATTAAGATCAATGTCCAGCCATGTACATACTACAGAGGCTCTGGGTGCCTGAGAATCTGCCCCTTTAAGTGCCCAATGTACCCCTTAGATTTGATTTAAAAATAAATATTGATATATATATTTGCACTACTGTTGCTGTCATTCATTTATTTGGGCGTAATAAATTCAGTAAAATAACAGGGGTGTCATAAAACAGTTTTTTTCTGGGTTGATGTGCCCTTTTCCCTCTTTAAGCACCTACCTCTCAAAAGGTCTCTGCCATCTCTCATTATTGTCTCAGGGCTAATGGTGGCAAGAGCCTCCGCTCACCTCTTAGCGACAGCATTAAAAGTGAACACATTAAGAGGAAAACAAGGATTACTCTTCCCCCATCTATTTGGGCACCCCTCCCCAAGCGAGATCAATACAGACTAATGCAATAATTTATCAGTGATGGAGGCAGACCAAAAAAATTGGCCTCTTCAGCAAATTAGGGAACAAAATATCAATTATGATAAACATAAACTAGGAAAAACAAAATACCAGGGGGAAATTAGCGGTCGTGTAGAAAGTGCTGTATGGAGGTCATTAAGGCGCGAGGGGGAAAATGATAGGGGGGGGGCTGGGGGTTGGACTGCAAGCAGGAGCAGGGCACTGTGAAGCCGAACACATTTTTGGCTCATCACTGCCCCCACAGGGAATGCATCCGTAAGATTAATGAAGTTGGGACGCATTTGCATCCCGCCACTTCCAGGCCATGGGTTTCACAGGGCATTGATACAATTCATAATACACCAAGGCCATAGCGCACATTGCACTGAGAGAGTCTAGTCGGCTGGATTTACGACAGTGACTGTTTCCTAACCTCGCCTCCTTCCCTTCTAGCCGTGACCGTTCACGCTGTCCTCCTCCCAAATAGAGGCATGGGCCACCTATAAAACCGAAGGCACGGGTGCCCAGTCTGCATCTTCATTACAAGTGAAAACCCCAAGAGACGTTACTTTCATTGGCACCAGAGCATAGCACTTCGCAGTCGCTCCAAATCAGTCTGTTTCTACACACACGAAGGCGTCCGAGTTCACGTACCGCGGAAACTGCCAAGCACCAGCGGGGTCGACCTCTTTTGTTCCCGTCACGCGTCCCGGAGGTTTGGAAAAACGAGTGGTAGACAACGACTGAAATATCAGCCCTGCCAACGATCGATGCGTGCAAATATTGCCCTGCGCGCGCCAGACCTCGCCTGCTTCGGATGACACAGAATGCACAGCGATCCTTCTCCTGGCAGGGGTGCAGAGGGATTTATGACGGTAGAAGGTTTCAGAAAGGTCACGTTTGCACAGGTGGGACTTAAAAGCAGATGGCCTGCTGGCGTGCCGCAGTGTGGGTTCGGAACATAAGTCTTTTTGGGTCCGGAGGTGCAGGGTGGTGCATGTCTCCTGCACGGATTCGGAAAGGACACAGCGAGGGAGCGAGCGAGCGCCTTCTCAAATGTACTGAACAGATACTTTAAAATGCACATAGCATCTTACCAACAACAGGCATTAAAAGGCTTAAATATATCCCTTTGACAACCAGTCACAGCAGAAATCAAAACATTTCAAAATCTCTTAGGTCAATTTGGTAACGGGCATGGACACTTGACACAGCCCCCGAAGCGGCACACGTAACATAAAATTATCAAAATGAAGTAAAAACGGAGAGCATTTTTAATAGACCACACGGTCTTAATGTGTATATTACGAAACACGTTGGCATAACAGTGAAAAAAGTCAGCCTGTCATACAATTGTCGATTCCAGGTATTAAACGATTAACTCAAATGTTTGTGTCAGTCGTGATAACACGAAGCTGGGGGTCGTGCATTTATGTCTGTGCACTGCGACAGGTATTGATAAAAATCAGTGAATCTATGAGCGTATTTCTGAACACTCAGTTTGCATGTTGGGATTTGTAGTCACACAGGGATTCCTCAAGAGCAAACTGATCAACAGCGATAGATTTTCTCTAGAATTACAAAAGACGGGCTCGGCCTGCTCACTTTGTTTATGGCCGAGACAATATGCCAGACACCCTCATTTTAAGAATTAGTAGCCAATGAATCAAAGTCTTACCTCTTCTTTCATCCCCAGTTCTCCCCTTAGAACTGATCGGCTCCAGAAGCAGCAGTCATCCAACGCCAAAACGACGACCCCATTACGGAAGGACGCAACTTGTCGGCACTTTCGGGCCAAAGAAAACGCACCGGAAAGGACGCGGCGGCGTCACAAGGTAGAACAAACTTGATTCTACTGTATCCTTCACGCTGGAACCCACCTAGAGCTCTCCGCCGGCCAACAGACAGACAGAGAGGAGGAGTGGAATACTTTGCAAGCCACCTCTACTGACATGACAGACAGCCGCCGGAGAAAGAAGCAACAGGTGGTTTCAATCAAACAAGCGCCCCAACACAGCTGGCAGCAGTCAGTCAATTAGGCCTACATTCAATCATTAAAGACTGGACACCAGACAGGAGGAGTCAAGAGTCACAACAAAATACGCGCTAACAGGACAGCCTGACCACTGCTGAAAAGTATCGGCGTTTATAGCCGCAGTTATTTTATATGCTGAAAGGGAACGGCTTCATACTGCCAATGGAGAGTAGATGTATTTGTAAAAAGATGACATAAATCACACTGACAAATGTTTTTTTTTCAGCTGGTGTTTTAAAGTATGTGATATTTACAGAAGTTACTTTGCCCTTTTACACAATATTCTAAAAGAAAATAAAACTGCCTTCAATAAAACCTTTGAAATAAATTATTTTTTTGAGAGAAGGTATAAATGAACGTCAGAAGGCACCGGGGCTTAGTTTACAAACGAGTGCATTTTCATCCGCAGCGTATGAGTGCGCATGGTCCTTCCCCCTCTATTTCGCATATATTGAAAAGGTTCCGTAACAGTTTTTCTAAACTCGCTTCTCGCACTTGAGAATTCATATTCTTATTCGCTCCGCGGATTTTCTCTGGAGAGACGGCCCGGTACTGAATTGAGGGGTCAGCGTATGCTAGGGCCATTTTAAAAAGGGGAACAAATCTATTAAGGCAAGGCAATGTATTTAATTTTGATAATGAACCAATAAAAATGCATCACTATGGCTATTCCAAGACATTCGCTTCATTCAGCGACGGACATTAGGGCAGGCGCGCACCCTGTCTGAGTAAGCGCTTTTGATTTATGTGCATTTTTTATAGATCTAGAGACATTTGGGCGATGAGGATTTGAATAAAATCAAAAGAATATTCCCCTTGAGGGGAAATGCAGACTCCCTTTGATTTCTTATTTTCCTCCCCCTTCCCACCCCATCCCTCGCGATTAACGTAAATGTGAGAAACGCAACCACACCGCCCCCTTGTGTTTGGTCCAGTGCAGCGCAACGAACAATTTAATTCCACAGATCAATAAAACAAAAGACACCGGCACAGAAACAGTATCCAAATTAGCTTTTACACAGACAGGCGCATAAATACAATCCCCGGACAGACACAGACAAAACGAAATCATCGAATGAAACTTGAGGACAGACATTATGCCTGCCAATCAGAGAAACCCAAGAGAGCAGGCGGAACCACCCCATTCATCAAGAAGGAACAGTAAGGCTGCAAAGGATTATAAGCCTTTCAATAAGAGATCAAACTATTTTCAAACTAGCCCCCTGGATTTGCACTGCCAGAGAGCTTTATAAGTGCTTACATTTTTGAAGCAGGAACTGGGTATTGCTTGTCTGTCTAAGGTGAAAATTTACCTGCCCTGCAGGTAGACACCAGGGTAAGAATTAGCCAACATAGTAGAATGTTCTGGGGAAAGGGGTTGGTGGTCAACTCACCATTTAAGGCATCTAAGTGATGAGATAAAGGAGAGTATACTGACTAAAGATTCAGTATGATAACTTACACTTTTATATTTTATATTTTACAAAATGCATTTCTGATTAAATTAGTTTTAGTTTACAAAGCTTTCCATTAAAGTGGAAAATATCCATATTGACTTAAGAACTTTGGCTCCACCATGTGGTGAAATTTAAAAATGCAAACAAGTAGCCAAAACTGCATCTATTGGATTGTTGACATTGCGGCTGTCCAGGAGAACCACATTTTCTATATTTCTTTAGTATTTCATTAATGTAGTTGCAATTAATGTTTTTAAATATATTTAAATAAATTTAAGCTCGAAAATTTACAAAACCTAAAAAAAAAAATTGGTTCAGTCCATTCATTTAATAAAAAAGGTTTTACATTTGAATGGAATAAATCAATTGCTATTTATCTGGTGGCGGGAAACTGAACCCTTTTTTACAGAGAGTATGCTTTTAAAGTGCTCAGCATTGAAAGGCCATGTGAAACTTGCGCTGAAGTGACTATAAAAAGGATTTTGCTCATTCTTACTTCAGAATACAGAGGGAGTATACGTTTAATTGAATGTTTGGCTTGAACTCAGCAGGAGACTGTATGACAAGATGGCTCCAAATTTAACAGGATTCATCCTACATCCGACAGCTCTTTAAACAGCCCTGGGTCCTGCTTCCCCTGTCAGTCTCTCCGTTTGTCTGTCACAGAGTCCGTCTGTCAGTATGGGTCAGCACCTGGTTTGGTGACTGTCAGTCTGCATGGCTGCTGCATGGATGCACAGTCTGCGGTAGTCCAGGGTAGTCTGGCAGTCTGGCTGCATAGTCGCAGCTCTGATTGCTATGTGTGTGGGAGTGAAAGACTCAAATCTCTCAGGTACAATCCCAGTTGGCAATGCCACGATTAAATGAAAAAATGTTTGAATTTATCGGGCATAGTCTTCGCATAAGCCTGTGCTGCGCGCTCGTCAAAGGCTCAACGTTGAAGATTTGCAAAAAAGGAAGGAAGAGGGAGGGGAAACACAGAAGTAAACACAAGGTCCATCACGTGCGACGGCTGAGTCGAATAAACGTGTTTTCCGGAGTGCTAAAAATGAAGAGCGACTGGTGGATCTGTGACTCACGAGTGTCTGTATAATGTCAACTGTACAAGTCATTTTCTCTATGCAAAAACGCAGCACAAACCACAACTGTAGTTTCGGTTAGTCTGTGTCAGTCTGTCAGTCTCAGTTAGTCAGTCAGCTTCAGTCAGTGTGTCAGTCTGTAAGTCCCAGGAAGTCTGTGTGAGTCTCAGTCAGTCTCAGTAAGTCCGTAAGTCTCAGTCTGCGTCAGGCTCAGTCAGTCTGTGTCAGTCCTGTCCCCGGGTGTGCAGAACTCAGCCCCTCTCTGACCCCTCTCTCCCAACCAGCTCTGCTAAAAGCAGTGACCTTTAGCCACAATCGCAGCGACTGTGCGTGTGTGTCTGTTTCTACCTGCTAATGGAAAAAGAGAGATGTGAGATTTGTATCTCCTCTTCGGGGCAGAACAGAGAGGACTGCAGAGTGTGAAGACATGGTTACATTAAGAGGACTGCGAGGAACCAGACAAGCTGCTCGCCCACTGAAACAGCTGTAGAATTAAGAGCTTTACAATCCACTTATACTCCACATATATATATATATATATATGGTACAAACAATATCCTCCACTGCAAACTGTCAAAAGCAGAGGTTCGAGGCTGGTGTCTCAGTCACGCAAAAAAAGCTTAGTCTTACGTAAGCTTGTTTTTTTCTTCACTTTACCTTTTCTTACCCTAAAGTTCAAAATGTACAGTATTCAGCATATAAATGGTCACAGTTCTCGTGTCCTTAAACTTAGGAAAAACCGACGGAAAGTTCTAGAGTCAGTGCAGAGATGTGCCAGTCCGCAGGACAGGGTGCCTTCCAAATCCCAGCGTCAGTTCCAGGGTCACTGAGAACAGGGCATGTTGGCTTCCAGCCACATCTGCTTGGCCCTGCAGGCAACGGCTGCAGTTCTCACGAGAGTGGAGAATTATGGGATACTGGAGGACAGAGTGAGGTCAGCAGAACAGGATCTCTCTATCCACGGGCTGCTCTGAGCCTGAAAGCAGGGTGGAGTCTGTGGAGGAGAGGAAAGGGTTGTCAGGTGACAAACCGACAGCTTCCAGAGACTCACCACCGCTGCGTAGCACTCCTGTGAACAGGCTGCTGGGTGACATGTAGCAGGTTTCTGCACTGCATGTCTCTGTGTAGCATGTAGCATGACACTACATAACATGCAGCAATGACATAGGATGCAGCAATCCCTGTGTAGTGTACTGCTATGTAGCATGTTTCTGTGTGTAGCATGTTTGCAACATGTTGCTGTGTGTAGCGTGTCTGAGTGTAGCATGTTTCTGTGTGTAGCATGTTGTGATGGACCATGTTTCTGTGTTCACCGTGTCTGTGTGTAGCGTGCTTGTGGCATGTTGCAGTGTGTAGCGTGCTTGTGGCATGTTGCAGTGTGTAGTATGTTGCTGTGTGTAGCGTGCTTGTGGCATGTTGCAGTGTGTAGTATGTTGCTGTGTGTAGCGTGCTTGTGGCATGTTGCAGTGTGTAGTATGTTGCTGTGTGTAGCGTGCTTGTGGCATGTTGCAGTGTGTAGTATGTTGCTGTGTGTAGCGTGCTTGTAGCATGTTGCAGTGTGTAGCATGTTGCAGTGTGTAGTATGTTGCAGTGTGTAGCATGCTTGTAGCATGTTGCAGTGTGTAGCATGTTGCAGTGTGTAGTTTTATCTGGCCCTCTCTCGGTACCTGCAGGCTGTGGGAGCTGCCCTTTATCCTTCTTCTTCTTCTTTTTCTCCTTCTTCTCTTTGGGCTCCTTGGGCTCCTTGGCCTTGGTCAGCTGCAGCAGGCGGCCGGATATGTGGCTCTGCCCGTCCCCGGCCGGGGCCTTGTGGCTGGGGTTGGAGGCGAAGGGGTTCAGGGTCTTCCCCTTGCGTATGGAGCCCATCCTGATGAGCGTGTCCCTTATGGGGGACGAGGAGAGCCTGCGCTCCACGGGACTGGGAATCTGCAGGGAGTCCTCCGAGGCCCTAGAGGGCGCCCCGCCGCGCCGGTTCTCCTGAAATCAGATTGAGAGAGAGGGATTGGCGGGGGCGGAGCTGGTTCAGAGGCTCCGTCAGGCCATGAAGCCAAGGAGGTACTCACCTCCGCCGCCCGGGCCCGCTGCTGCTCCCGCTCGACCTGCTCCCCGTCCCTCTCCAGCCTCCTCTGCGCCTCCCTCAGCCGCTCCAGGTCCCTCTGGTACTCCTCCTTCAGGCAGCGGAGCTCCTGCTGCTCCCTCTGCACCTCGCCGCGCCCGCGCTGGGTCTCCTCGTCCAGCTGGAGGAGGCGCGCCTCCCTGCCGGTCAGCTCCCGCTCCCGCTCCTCCCACTCGCTCTCCCGGCGACGGCGCTCGGCGGCGTGCGCCTCCTGCTGCCGCTGCAGGTTGGCCACCTCCTGCCGCTGCTTCTCCAGGCTGCGCTGCTTCTCCTGCTCGACCAGGGAGGAGGACCGCCAGGAGGAGGACAAGGAGGAGGAGGAGGGGGAGGAGGAGGAGGAGGAGGGTCGCTCGGTCAGTGCACTCCGCTGCTCCTCCAGCACGGAGTCCTGCTGCACCACCACCGCCTGCCAGAAGACACAAGAACAGGTTACACATAGGCACACACACACAAACACACACAAAACATAAACGCAAACGTAAACACACACACACATACACACACACACAACAGAAACACAAACACATATATACACACACACACAACAGAAACACAAACACTAATACATATACACACGCACACACACACACACACACACACACAGACACTCACACACACACACACACATGCACACACACACACAGTGTATACCACGCCACAAACACTTTCTCTGTCTTTCTCTGCACGGTTCTACTGACATCACACATTAAATGACGAACGTGTTTCTGCAAAGATGAGAAGCACATCTGTTCCACATCTGGCAAATGAGCAAATTCAGAACGTCCTGGTTGTAACTGCGTGAATGTGAATGCGCATTATCGGCCGAGGTGAAGCGTGTGATGTCACGGGCGGAAGCGGCGTGGAAACGGCGTCGTACCTGCAGCGCGCTCAGCAGCTCATGCAGCCGACACACACTGTGAAGGACCTGCAGCGGGAAACATCCCACCAATGAGAACGTGACACTGGAAACATCCCACCAATGAGAACATGACACTGGAACTATCCCATCAATGAGAACATGACACTGGAAACATCCCACCAATTAGAACATGATACTGGAAACATCCCACCAATGAGAACACAGACACTGGAAACATCCCCCCAATGAGAACACGACACTAGAAACATCCCACCAATTAAGACATTACATTGGAAACATCCCACCAATGAGAACATGACACTGGGAATATCCCACCAATTAAAACACTACACTGGAAACACCTCACCATTAAAACATTACACACCCCAGCTTAAGAGAGGATTTGAGAGAGGTATAAAGACTGAGGGACTGAGAGGTGTACAGAGACATGTTATCCCAATAAGACAGCCAGTATAGGTGTACAGAGGCACATTGACCTATTACAACAGGCATTATAGCTGCACACAGATACACCATCCCTATCCCATGACAGCAGTCTGACCCAATGAGACTGTGAGCTGAGCGTGCGGACTCTACCTCGCTGTCCCTCTTCCTCAGCAGCAGGATGTTGGCGTTTCCCCCCTGCAGAGACAGACAGAGGAGAGGGGTTAGTGGATTACCGAGCGCTGGAGGACCAGGAGCCTGCAGCCTCTCACTAACAGACACAGCTCGAGCCCACCTGCTGGAGAAGTACCGCAGCAGTGATTATGAGCTTTAGACCATAGCCCCCGCACACAGCCAGGGGGCGCCAGCGGGTCCATAACACTCAGCGGCTCAGCTACTCTTTCCTATAACACTGGATGCATTAACTCCTCATATGTGCTGAGGAGGAGAGGCAGCTGCTGGGAAACAGGGAAGGTGCAGCCAGACCCATCACCAAATCTACCTACGGGTACAAATACAGTAACCTGAACCTGATCTGAGTAAAACGCTGAATCACTCATATAACCACCTGAGCATACTGCACCGTGAGTTTACCATAATCACACACGCACACACACACACACTCACAGTCACACACACACCCACTAACACAATCATACACACACACACACACACACACACACACACACACACACACACACGCATATACACACACACACACTAACGCAATCATACACACACACAAACACACACACACATACGCACAAACACACACACATACACGCATACACACGCACACGCGCACACACGTATTTACACACACACACACACACACACTAACACAATCATACACACACACACACACACACACCCACACAAAGAAACACACACACACACACACTCATAGACACAAGCACACACACACTCACACCATCATACACACACACAAACACACACACTCATAGACACAAGCACACACACACACACACACACACACTCATAGACACAAGCACACACAGAGGTCTAGTTACCTTTTTTAATGCACTGTCTGACTCTGTTCTCTGCAGGTCCGGTGAGTCTACTTCCCCATCTGAGACAAGCACAGAGTGCATTAGCAGGGGAGACACAGCTCAGTGCTGCATGTGCACTCAGGACTGGTGCTAGGGTGGAATGAGAGGGGTGTTCTCACTTTTAGAGATGTTGTTCATCTGGTTCCTGTCAAAGCTGCTGAAGATTTCGGGTCTGCAGGGGGCCCACAGAGACTCAGCACTGCCCACGTGATCCACTGCCCCGCCCTGACCAGTGTTCACCAGAGCCTGCAAGCTCTCCACTGCAACACACACACATACGCACAAATACGCACACACACACGCACACAGACACACACGCACATGCACACACACACACACGCACACACACACACACACACACACATACGCACAAACACGCACACATACACGCACACAGACACACACGCACATGCACACACACACACACACACATATACACACACACACACACAGGCACACACACACACATACACACCGACACAAACATATTAATAAACACAAGCGCCTGTATAAATACAGCCACACATGTTGACACACAAGCATATGTATATATAAACAAAGACACTTACATACACACACACAGAACTGAAGTGTTCTCATCACTAACCCCGGTACAGGTTACTGATGGTAGGCTGGTAAAAGATCAATATGTCCCCCCCTCCACCAGAGGAGCAATCCCTCATCCACGGCACACAATCATATTAGCCTCACCACTCCATTCTCAAAGCATTCTCTCTTATAAATACACAGGGAGGGAACGCTGACAGCTCATCCATCCTCCTCCACAGCCCAGCCAGCGGCCAATCGGTCGTCCCGCCTGCCCGGGTCTAAGCCCCGCCCACCTTCTCTCAGGGCGTCCGTCATGGCCAGCTCCCCGGTAGGCGTGTCCTGGGCGAGGGCCCGGAACAGGGCCCCGCCCCCGGGCCCGCCCTCGCTCCCCATGTCCTGGAAGAGCCTCAGCTTCTCCTCCAGCAGGGCGGCGATCTGTTGGTCCTTCCTGCGCAGCTGGTCTGTGGGGCACAGGCAGGGGGCGGAGTCAGAGTGTAGTCAGGGCAACGGTGGAGGTGGTGGGGGTTGGGCTCCTGGCTGCCAGGGGAGACAGCATTCTGCACAGCCAGGAATCGAATGCGAGAGGGTTGGGAGCAGGAGAGAGGGAGGGGTAGGAGGGAGAGGGGGAGGAGGGAGGAGAAAGAGATGGGCGGGGTCCTCACCTCTCATCTCCTTGGCCTTCGTCTCCAGCACCCTCTTGTCTTCCTCGGACTCACTGGGGACACCCTCGTCTTCCTCCTTCTCCCTGCAGAAGCAGTGGTTACAGACCTGGGTCAAATACATATCTGTTTTGGATTCAAATACTTTTCTGTGCTCAGATGATCTTGCCTGGTATAACTGACCCTGCCGATATGACCAGAAGGTGGGGGTTCGCACTTTTTGAGAGTATTTCATTGGTTCCAATACACCAGGCAAGATCAGTAAAGCTTAGAAAAAGTATTTGAATCCAAAACAAATACGTATTTGACCCAGGTCTGGCATAGTGGGTGGGGAGGAAAGGAAGAGGGGCTGGGTTTTGGGGCGAGACCGGAGGGTTGTGGGTGGGGGCGGGGGTAGGAAATGCTTCTACAGTAAAAAAAAAGAAAAAAGCAGCGCTAATTTATCTCTATAAGCTTCAGTAAATCTCTATGGGGGACCCAGCAGCACAACTACAACCTAGCCTGGGTGTAAATAAGCAGTAAATACCCATCTCCTCCTGCTGCGGTCTACCCCCCCGTTCCGTTAAACGACGGAGTGTCACGGTGACCACGGGGCCCCGTAATCACTGCTTGGCCTCCGCAGAAGAGGCTCGTCTCTCTCTTCCTTTCTCGCTCTCTCTCTGTGTCTCTCTCCATCGCTCTCCCTCCACTCACACGGAGGCGACGGCGTCCTGGACGAGCTGGATCCAGGCGTTGCGCTCCTCCCTGGAGCCGGCGTGCACCTCCACCATCTCCGGCCGCTCCTCGCCGGCGGCGATGAGGAACAGGCCCCGCTCCTCGTTGGCCACCTCCCGCACGATCAGCTTCTGGAGGGAGAGCACCGAGGACCGCTGATCCTGGGGGAAGAGAGACAAGAGGGGGGAGGGGGAGAGGGGGGGGAGAGGGGGGGGATCACACAGCCGAACGCTGACGCATTCCTCTGCCTTAACGCCGGCTGCCTCAACTGGAGTTAATCCCCCACAAATGAGGAGATTTATCAAACCGCTTCCCATTTCTTGGCCTAATTTTGGCCAAAAGTCAAAATATTACCCTTCAGTTACGGGCTAAAATCCAGAATTTATTTCCAAATATATACTTCAAGTATGTATCTACTGCAACCTCTTCCAGGGCCAGCTGTATCAGTTTGATAGTTCAGTCCAAGCAACTGAGGTGAATATCACGCATACGTATTTTAGTTCTGTCTTTTTCTTTTGCTATTTTTAAATGCATTTTCTCACTCAGTTTCGAGGGAACCAATCTTACACCCTACGCAAGTACGCGAACGCAAATGACAACGGCAGGCCGACTCACTACAAACGCACGACACACATATTCAACGTGCGTTCTCAGTGGAGGCAATACATTCTCCACTGAGTCCTCAAGGGGGCGATCCAGGACAGTTTTGAAAGACTAAGCGGAAGGAAGCACAAATGGAAGAAGGCGGCTTCATCCTGTTGTCACCTGCTTTAATGCCTCTCGCTGCAGCGCTTGACACTACAGCTCACACCTAGCGTAGCATTAAGAATTTCAGGTCACACATTTTAGAACGCAACAACGGGTGAAACTGAAACTTTGTGTACTTACATAGGGTACGTTTCTGGCCTGAAATATAAATGTAATGCAATGTCATGTAAAGTAAGTAGCGAGGTACGTAGTAGCGAGGTACGTAGTAGCGAGGCACGTACCAGCGAGGCGAAGACGTACTTCTGGTCCTTCTCCTGCAGGAAGACGAAGACGTCGGAGAGGAGCAGGGCCTGCACGTCTGAGGGGAGAACAGGAAGCAGAGAAGCTTGTTATAAACGCTAACATTAAAAATTCAGGCACCAACGTTAGCCAACATTTACTATGAAATAGGCACATAACTCTTGCCCGTTGGTTTAACAGCTGCCTGTAAAACATACAATATACTGTATGTATTATTCTGTTGCAATAACCAAGACAGGTGACATGTCCTTTTCACATCCCATCCCTGTGAGGTTTACATTTGTATATTATTATTATTATTATTATTATTATTCCCAAGCAGAAATGTAACTCCCACCACTTTGTGATGTAGATTGCAAGCTTCAAAACGGTGAAGAACACTTCTGTGCATTGGCAGTTGCAAGTTGGACAGTATGGGGGGGGCAGCAGTGGCACAGTGATGGAGTGAGAGAGACAGAGGGAGGAGAGAGGGCTGGCCGGTGACGGAGTGAGAGAGACAGAGGGAGGAGAGAGGGCTGGCCGGTGACGGAGTGAGAGAGACAGAGGGAGGAGAGAGGGGTGAGCCGGTGATGGAGAGAGAGAGACAGAGGGGGGAGAGAGGGGTGGCCGGTGATGGAGTGAGAGAGACAGAGGGAGGAGAGACGGGTGGCCGGTGACGGAGTGAGAGAGACAGAGGGAGGAGAGACGGGTGGCCGGTGACGGAGTGAGAGAGACAGAGGGGGGAGAGAGGGGTGGCCGGTGATGGAGTGAGAGAGACAGGGGGAGGAGAGAGGGGTGGCCGGTGATGGAGTGAGAGAGACAGAGGGAGAGGAGAGAGGGGTGGCCGGTGATGGAGAGAGAGAGACAGAGGGAGAGGAGAGAGGGGTGGCTGGTGATGGAGTGAGAGAGACAGAGGGGGGAGAGAGGGGCGGCCGGTGATGGAGTGAGAGAGACAGAGGGAGGAGAGATGGGTGGCTGGTGATGGAGTGAGAGAGACAGAGGGGGGAGAGAGGGGTGGCCGGTGATGGAGTGAGAGAGACAGAGGGAGGAGAGAGGGCTGGCCGGTGATGGAGTGAGAGAGACAGAGGGGGGAGAGACGGGTGGCCGGTGATGGAGTGAGAGAGACAGAGGGAGGAGAGATGGGTGGCTGGTGATGGAGTGAGAGAGACAGAGGGGGGAGAGAGGGGCGGCCGGTGACGGAGTGAGAGAGACAGAGGGGGGAGAGAGGGGTGGCCGGTGACGGAGTGAGAGAGAGACAGAGGGAGAGGAGAGAGGGGCGGAGGGAGCCCCACCCTTCAGCCGGCCGGTGGAGGTCTTGAGCTGCAGGGGCCCGAGGTGGAGCAGCCTCCGCCCCCGCAGCAGGTCTTCGCGGGCGAACATCTGGCCGCTGTGCATGCGCATGATGGAGCGGCCGTCCGTGCGCCGGTACACCTCCCGCAGCCGCTGCTTCTGCTCCAGCTCGCTCACCCGCCGGTCCACCGCCGACGTCACCTCCCGCACCAGCCCCAGGGCCTGCGCCACCGCCGCCCGGTCCTCATCCCCCTCTGGGGGGGGGAGGAGGGGGGGAGGGGAGAGGAGGGGGGGAGGGGGAGAGGGGAGAGAGAGAGAGAGAGGGGGGAGGGGAGAGGAGGGGGGGAGGGGGAGAGGGGAGAGAGAGAGAGAGAGAGGGGGGAGGGAGGATGGGGAAGAGGAGAGAGGAGAGAGAGAGAGAGAGAGAGGGGAGAGAGGGGAGAGAGAGAAAGGATGGGGGAGAGGGGAGAGGGGTGGGGGGAGAAGGAGAGAGGGGGAGAGGGGAAAGAGAGAGAGAGACAAAGACAGAGAGGGTTGGGAGAGAGAAGAGTAATTACTTTGAACTATAGAATTTTGTAGCTCAGTGGGTTTGTTTCCATATGTAAATCCTTGGTAATATATACAGATACTTTATCCTATGACAAAGAGTTCGAATGATGGTGGAGGAAGAAAGAGAGAAGGAGGTGAGAAAGTTATGAGTGTGTGACACAAGAGAAAACAACAGCGGAAAACCTCAAGCAAACAGTGGTATCAAACAAGTATCATGAACAAAAAAGCCTTCATCATTAATCATGACTCTGGTTTCCTTGAGATACGAAACTAAAACACCTCATGATGTGTGTTTAGGTAGATAAGGTAAGACTGCTGGCTCCAGAAGACAAAAAGAAAGGCCACAGACAGACACACAGACACACACATGCATGCACACACACACACACACACACACACACAATGGAAGCCAGCAGCCCGGTCACGCATCGCACAACAGCACGATTCAGCCCCTGTTCGCCACCAGAGGGCGCCCCCCTCCCCCACCTTTGGTGTTCTGCAGCAGCCTCTGCAGCAGCACGGGGTACTTGGTGATGCGCTGGGTCACCAGCAGCACGCACTCGGGGACGCCCAGGCGCCGGACCACGGGGCTGCTCATCTTCCTCTGTAACACACACAGCGAGCGCGCGGTCAGGAACGCCAACGCTTTTCGGGGAAGAGGCGTTACTGTCTGTTCCGACACCTGCTCCCCACAAACGCTGTGCATCCGGCTAATGTGATGACTCATGACACATTTACGCACCTTAGATTTCACACATCTTTAAAGATTCTCTCCGCCTACTAAACACTCTAATCACACCTGGGGTATCAGTACAGGAACAGAACACGCAGGGAAAAGCATTTGGTTGCACATTACACCGTCCTGAAACAAAAAAGCCCTCTCAGAGTCATTGGAAGTGTGTGTTATTTTCAAGTAAAGCTTTCCCTCAGGCTAAATTTGCATACGTCGTTACCAGGATACATAATCCAGAGGTATTTTCTTCAGTCATAAAAGTTTCATAATCTCCGATCTCCAGTTTCATAAAAGAATATGGAGGTAAACTGCCGCTAAATTGCACTGGGAACCTTCAAAACTCCCAGGACAAATTTCCGTGAGCTTTTGCGCTCATACATTCAGCAGATTCCAAGGCTGTTAGGGCAAACTTGAGGGAAATGAAACCCCAGGCGAACTCTGGGATGAGGTGCGGTCTCAGAGCCGAGGAGCGGTTACCCTGATGAAGGCCTGGAATCGCTTGTCTTTGGCGTGCAGCTCCTTGTAGTAGTTGAGCGCCTCCTTGTGGCGGCCGCAGAACTTGCCGTAGACTTTCTTCATGCGCTCGCCACTGCTGCCCGAGAACTGGAAGGGGGCGGAGGCAGAGGGAGCGGAGACCAATCAGACACACAAAACGTGGTCATGTGATACAGTAGAGACATCCTCAACCCAGTTGTGTTGGTCAACTGGTTAATGTACAAAATCGGTAGCCTGTGCTGTCAGTTACTAACTTATTAAACCAATCATCATGCCAGAAAAATCCTATTATTCTTGTTATTAGTCTGTAAGTCAGGCTAGCTCTCTATTTCCCATACAACATCTTTATCCTTTCTTGATTTCATGAAGAAGCTGCACCAAAGATTGTATATACTAACCAGATGGCCACATCTGTAATCTTTTTATGCATCTTGTTAATATTCACAGCTGACCATCTGGGTGCTGTATGTCTGGATTAACCCTGAATCTCCCATCAATACAACATTATAATAATCGATATCTTTCAAATTAAAGTTATGTTTTTAGCTTTACTAGTTAAAGACGAAACCAGGGAAGCGCTCGCCCCTCACCTGTGAGACGAGCACGTCTCCGATCCTGCGGATGAGGAAGCCGCCGGCGTCGCCCCCCTCCCGCCGGGCCTCCCTCTTGCGCTCCAGCAGGCCGGCCAGGAAGCTGCTGTGGACCTCCAGCAGCTCGTCCAGCACGGGGAAGACCCGCTCCACTGTCTGCGCCTCCAGCTGCACCTCCTTCTGCAGCCCCTTGCTGAACACCTCCGACATGATCTTCAGCGTGCGCACGTGGTGCATCTCCGTCTGCACCAGCTCTGTGGGGCAGGGGCAGGGGCAGGGGCAGGGGCGGGGCAGAGCAGGGGGCGGGGAAGGGGGCGGGGACCTCGTCAAATACAGCTTCCCTAACAGTAACGCCACACGGACCTCAGTTACGTATTCAGAAACTCTTGCTTAAAATCAAAACAACCGAACTGAGAGTGCCTCCCTTTTAGCTCCGCCCTCCGCCTAGAACACTTCTCAAACCGAGAACGTGGCCAGGGCCGTATCCGCGCACTTGCCTCCTTTTGAGTATACTTGTTGAGTACACTGGATGAGAAAGTTGTTTAGTAGACAAAGTTTTCTCTAAATGTAGTAAATGTAGTGCACTTAAAATCCCATGATGATATACTTATTTCTGGCATTTCGCAGAGTATATTCGGGAGCATACTTTTCAGAAAGTACACAACCATTTTGGTCCCATAAATATGACGTATGGCTTTGCTTTAAAAATGAGGCACAGCTTAGCCTACATTTTCCTTCAACAACAATGACGACGTGTGCTTTGCCGCAAGGGCAGAACGTCTTACGACACTTCCACAGCACGGTTGGATAATAGTATAGAGGACATTTTTTGCATACTGCCCATCGCATACTAGAACATATGCATAAATAGTATGCAGGATGCTTAGTTGACACATTTTGAGGACACAGTAGTTTAGGCCACATCACAGCCCATGATACACCTACGACATACTACAATTCACTTAAAGTAGACAAGTGAACAGGGTCACTCACACATAGGGGGAGACCAAGTCTTATTCATACAACGGTGTCACTCAACACATGTCCAGAGCACCAGGGCATACTGTGTACACAGTACGGGAATCTACAGCGGCCTGTGGGAGATCCAAAGGCAGATCGGAGGTGAAAATGGCGGGATTCCAAGTGGCTTGAAGGGGCTCATTTCACCAGCAACACTGAGGCCTGAAATCGCCCTGGAAACCTGATCGCTCTGTGGTCGCTGCAAAACAAGCTGCAGGCCAATCTGCAGCCAGCCACCGCGTGACCTCTCACCACAGCGACCCCCTTTCGTACGTCGCTTTGGATAAAAGTGCCTGCTAAATAAATAAATGTAAATGTAAATGACCCCTCACCACATGAGCCCTGACCCACTGAACACAGGAAGAAATAGCCGAAGGAAAGCTGAGCCTGGTAGGGGTCTCTCTCTAACCCCTTTTCCACCGCAGGGCCGAACGGTTCTGAGCAGGGAGAGAAACGGTTCCAACGGTGTTTCCACCTGGAAACCGTTTGGCGCGGAACGATTACAAACCGTGCCCAGCACGATATTTTCGGCGCGGCTAGACAACCGTGCTCAGCGCAGCAGAACCGTTCGGGTGGGCAGGCTTAATGACGTATTCACTGATTGGTTTCACATTACGTCAGTTTTGTGACTCCGCATACGGTCTCTTCACGTCCTCTTCCGTAAGCTAGGTCGGTGGAGAAGCTAATATAAATAAAAATGCCAATCAAAAATCGTATTCTGTCATAGCAACAAGATAAACCCGACAATAGCCATAAGACATACAGCAGTGAAAACGCTGCTCACTGAATAACGAAATAAACGGGACAAAGTTTTAAAAAATGATACCATGTCATTCTACAGTCAATATCTGGGACTAAATATTGAATAAATAGGCTACATAACCTTACCATTGGTTTTACGCGTAGAGATGTCCCTTTTGAGACCGAGTGGTCATATATTGTCTCGGACAATCCGTTTATGAAATATATTTCGCGCATTTTTGATGCCTGGGTACATTCAAAATAGCTGTGCATAATACCACACGTATCGTTTACAGCGTTGTTGCCGTTTTTAGTACAGTCTGGCTTGACTGACAATTCATTTATTCAGTAGGTGAGAGTATACGCTTTCTAGCGATGTATAACGACTAATTTTGCTTTTGGAATAGCATTTTATAGGTCAGCGTAACCGAAAATTTTCTTATCGTCGCATTCACTTACACATTAAGACGCTGCACCTAACGAAACGTTGTTAACGATTTTCCGTAATTTCTTGGAAAATACTACTATTATTGAGGACTTCTGGACATAGCTAAGCCGTATGTTTGCTGATAGACCTAGCTAACATCGTTTTCTGGAGCAAAACAGAAGCGGATTGAACTCGTTGATTTACTGTCTCTGTCTGAACACAGATAAAATTTAATCATTGCTATGTAAGTATTACTGCTCAAAATATTTCAGTTATACACGTTATTTTTGGATTGAGAGTCTTTAAATAGGTTAGTAGTATTATATAATGTGGATATTTCACACTGTAATGTAAGCATTAGTTAGCAGTTTTTTGAATGCATGCAACAGTCATGGTCAGTGGAGGATACCCTAAAAGGAAATACCAAAAACAGACCAAAATACACAGAATCCTCGTCTGTTTCATCAGCCAACGAAACATAACATAACAAAAACAAAACAGTATGGGGAGCGACAACAACAACTGGCGCATATTACATTCACAACCGGACGCCGTCGCTGATCCACCGCGTCACTTGCTGTCCTCACCAGATACTTCCTGGTCCTGGTTTTAGCAGCCCGACGATGGAAACAGAAACGGTAACCGTTCCCACGAGTACTGAGCAGCGCGGAACGGCACGGAGTGGCCCGGTAACGGTTCGGCACTACAGTGGAAAAGCGGCTTCTGTCTCTCAGTTTGCCTACCTCCGCAGGCAAAGCGATTACACGCATTAAGAATGCTCTGGTGTGAGCAAACACTGACCCCTTGACCCCGTGACCCCTGAACCCTGGCAAAGGCTGAAACCCCTCCTACCGTAGATCACATCCTGTCTCTTAATGACGTCCTTGCGGAGCTGCTTCAGGTACTCATCGTCCACGGTGAAGGTCCAGGATTCAGCCTCCAGATCCTTCGCCTCCACCTCGAACTCGCCCATCAGCTGGCTGTCCATCATCTCCGTCCCTGTGTCAGACAGACGGACGGACGGTTACACCTGGCCGAAAGCTCTACTGAGATCAAACATCCGGAAGGGAGTGGACTTCGCTGTGCACGTATGGTAATATGCGCTACTGCACGCAACAACGCGGAGTCTCACAAATTAACATCCCAGGACCCAACTTACAGCAGTCAAGGCCAACAGAAGACTGAAGAGCAACAAGCTGTCTCAAACCAGAGCTTTGCAGTCAGCAGCCCCCAGTAGGTCTGTCCCACTCTTCAGCACGGCTATAGTGCTTTAGCCCCTGTCTGAAGCCCGGTAATGGGCGGGGGGGGTGGGGGGCACTGACCGGGTACCACACGGGGAGGGCACACAGCGAGCTCACCTTCGTCTGTGAGGGACTCGGTGGACTCGTTGACCTTGCTGGTCTGGTTCAGAGAGTCCGTGGACTGGGACAGGTAGCGCAGGCTTTTCAAAGGGATCTCGTCAAAAGGATCTCGGCTGCGGGGGCGGGACCAAGGGTGGAGGATCAGGAGGACAGGAACATAATGAGTTTAGCTGGAGTAGTGTATACAGCTAATTGATGGGCAAGGGGATATAGAGGAGGTGGGGTTTAGGGCTGAGTGATGGGCAGGGGGAGGCAGGGAAGGTGGGGTTAAGGGCTGAGTGGCAGGCAGGGGGAGACAGAGGAGGTGAGGTTTAGGGCTGAGTGGCAGGCAGGGGGAAGCAGAGGAGGCGGAGTTTAGGGCTGAGTGGCAGGCAGGGGGAAGCAGAGGAGGCGGAGTTTAGGGCTGAGTGGCAGGCAGGGGAAAGCAGAGGAGGCGGAGTTTAGGGCTGAATGGCAGGCAGGGGGAGGCAGAGGAGGCGGAGTTTAGGGCTGAATGGAAGACAGGGGGAGGCAGAGGAGGCGGGGTTTAGGGCTGAGTGGCAGGCTCACCCTGCGATGTTGCTGACTGAGATGCTCTTGGACAGGTTAGTGCTGCAGAACGGTCTGGTGCTGCTGGGTCTGCGTGAGCCGTCCACATCTGCAGCCTGCACCGCCCACGGCCGCTCCCACTGGGTTGCGGCTGATAAGAAATACACTCATTATACAAGTATAAATATATATGCACAGGCAATATATACATATTACACATATATACACTCATTATACAAGCATAAATATATATGCACAGACAATATACACATATTACACATATATACACTCATTATACAAGTATAAATATATATGCACAGACAATATATACATATTACACATATATACACTCACTATACATGCATAAATACATATGCTCACACAATATATACACATTACATATGCATACATTTATATGCTCACACAATATATACACATTACACATGTATACTCATTACACATGCATACATATATATGCTCACACAATATATACACATTACAGATATGTACACACACATACTCACATTATACATGCATGAATATACATGCACAGACAATATATACACATTACACATATGCACAGACATACACACATTATACATGCATAAATATGTATGAACACACAATATATATACATTACACTTATGTACACACACATACACACATAATACATACACATGAAACATCACATTACAACTTGTATATACATATACTCACACAATGCATACACATACATTACAGCTAAATACACACACAAAACACATACAGACACATACAGTTCATACATAGAGACACCTGTACTGACAAGGGTAAGATATAAATAATTTCAGAGGAAAGATATTATATTAGTATGAACATCGATGTGTACATCGATAGCCGATGAGGGTCATTGCGACCGAAACTCAATAAATTATTGGGAGCTTATGATTTCGATGTGTGTAAATTTTTCCTTGGCAGAAAAATGACAGAACTTACATTTGCATCTCAAAATGCCTGGATCTGGTACAGCAAACTGCTGTTTCTGAAGCTGGGAGACAAGAGAAAGACTTGTTTTAAAATACATAATGCAATATTATAAATATTCTCATTATATCATCTTTCACACAAACAGCAAGACACAACAAGAGACATAGAGAGAGAAAGAGAGAGAGAGGGAGTTAGAGGGAAAGAGAGAGAGAGAGAGAGGGAAGGAGCGAGGGAGGTGTAGAGAGAGAGAGAGGAAAGGAGCGAGAGAGAGAGGAGAGAGCAAGTGTCGAGAGAGTGAGAAAGAAAGAGAGAGAGAGGTGTCGAGAGAGAGATGACAGTGTGAAAGAGAGAGAGAGAGGGAAGAAGTGAGAGAGAGAGAGAGAGAGAGAGTGCGAAAGAGAACATCACCTCATTCACCTTCATCTTGGTCTTGGTGCAGGCAGGCAGAGTTTCCCTGCAGAGTTTATGAACATGTGCATTGCAGTCTGACAAAAAAAACAAAAAACAGAAGCACATCATTTCTGCTGTGAGAAGCCAGGGCTGGGATTACAAAAAATCTACACAGAACCTTTCCACTGGAACCTCTATTAATAAACACCCTTGCTGACAGGTCATACAAGGAGGAGGAAACCATCATTCAGCGTAGACGGAAAACTGCACTGAATCACCACAGATACTTCTGGGTCGAACAGATTTATCCCCTACTGTACCTGATAACACACAGGGAGAACCCCGCCCCCACTTCAACCTCTCCCTAGAAGTCCATCAATCAAGCAGAATCACTCTGTTCAGTGCTTTGAGATTGCTGCAATAGCAGTAACTATAGTACTAATGAACTACCTTGAAGAGAGCCAACAGGCTGAATATAATCATAAAGAGATATAGCTGTTTTGTCTAAGTAGACCCTACAGACCACCTGAATAGAAATCACAAGAAATAGATTACACTATTTTACAAATACATTATATATAAATATATCTATATTGCCCAAATGTACAGTAAATTCTTTGAATACACTGCACACTGTCCAAATACACTACAAATCACCAAAATACACTATCATACAGTACGCCACTTCAGATATTTTCTTCTGTAGACAGCAGACGGCCGAATTGTTGTGAATTTCACCACAGATTTACTTCCTGTTTTCTACTGCGTTTCCCATTTATCAGGAAAACCGATATCAGCTTCTGTCTCACTCTGAAGTGGCATCACATTTCACAGACATAACAGGAAATAGCCCGCTGCTCCTGGTGACAATTTCAACAAGGACGCCAGGAAGCCATGAAACCACAGAACATCCTAGCGCGATTAGCTGCTGCAGAGCGCTTGACACTTGTGAAAGCATGCTCCGGTCCGATACAGTTAACCCGTGTGATCCAAAATACAGCCACCTTTCCCCATGCATGCACAAACACTGAGTAATCAAGATCAATATATAATGTAGAACATTCTAGATTACAGAAGCATCCAATTATAGATGAGTATTACTTATATAACATTGGATTTACACAAAACCTAGCTATCTCCAAAAAATTACATTCTCCATGTTCTAGCTCAGAATGCTAGTCACATAGGGATTTGTGCCAATGTTACAGCAACATTGTCGAGTCTTGCGACCTTTACAGTACATATAGCAGGACGAGGACTTCCGCTACACATAACAAAATGACAGAAGATGGACATTTGCATTCTGGCAATAAGCTAAAAGAATAGCTTATAAAATAGACTTGTCTGCCTTAATTCCTGGATAAACAACATAGAATTAACAGAGACCCCTGGTGGACAGTAAAGAAAAAGCAGGTGCTTTTCTGGCTCTTACTGGTGCAGTTGAATGCCTCCTTTGCAGTGATGGTTTTGTGACACTGGTGACACTGCATGAAGGGGGCGGAGCTTACGGCACTGAAGACATGTCCGTTCAATGTTCTCTTGTCCCTCTCTTTCACCTCTTTCTCTTTTTCTTTGCCTCTGTTCTTTTCCTTTTCTTTCTCCTGAGCAGAAAGCACAATAAAAACATAGGTTACAGCCATCGGGAGCAAAAAATAAAAATGGCCTGGAATCAATCAACATTCTTTTACTTTAACTGAGGAAGAAGTCACTAGATACTAGGGCATCCTGCTTATGAGATGTATTCGTACTACAAATCCCAGCAGCTTCTTGTGCTAAATGACAAATGTCAAAACCTGATCTTATTTTTATCTTCAATCAACCATACAGATGCACACAAATGTACAGATTACTAACTTACAGTATTGGAGATAATTAGGTATATAACAGGTCTATTTGTAACAGGTATATATACACAGCATGTATGTGCATTTGTGTGTGAACATATTACTTATTTTTCAGATTATGTTCATTTGTACAATTACTTTAGCTTTTCTAACATGGGGGAGTACGTATAAAAAGAACGGTAATTCCTACAAGAATCACCTGATCTGGACGTAAATCATCAAATTAACGCTGACAGTCTGCACTTTAACCTCACATTCATTGTTTTATTTCAAATCTACTGTGCAACCCAAAAGCAACAAAAATCAAGGCACCGTCCCAATACCTTCTCATTTAACTATATATATATATATATATATATATATATATATATACAATTGTGAAGAACAGAAAAGGAAATAAGTGACCTGTATGAAATTCAGATTTAAAAAACAGATGAAGGACAAGGTTTTAAAGGTCGTGTTTTCATGGGGAAATGGGTAGAGTACCATGCAGCACATATTTGAAAAGATGTAGAAATGCTGAATGCTTGAAGCACACTGCACAGGCCAGTCATCAACGTGACTGTCTGAGCAGGAGTGATTTCCAGCAGGACTTTGACACCAACCCCGCCCCAGCTCAAAGGAAATGTTAAATACAGCTTTTCCCATTTAAAATCTACACCCGATAGTCGTGTGGAAAAGCTGCAATCCACATGATTATCTCTTGACTAGACGTCTGCTTAAGCAGCTCTTTGCAGTGTTGTTTTAGTGCACAAACGGCGGCATTTATTGATATTATCAACCCGTAGTAGTTTTCATTATTTCTCTGTCTCCAACCTCCATCACCATTTACTTTCTATCTTTCTTCCTTTTATTATGACTGCATGCACAACTGGCATATTTCCATGAAGATATGACACCACACTGACTGACAGCCCGTGCTTTGGCAAAGCACTCAGCAGCTGCTGACAGTGAGTCAAAGGAAAAGTACAGCATGCTGAAAATAGAGTGAATGTGTGATATTAACGCAAAGCAGACACAACTCCACCTCCGCGCACCTCTCGTCCAGATTAAATGTCAACCTGCAGACAAACTCCTCTCACCATTGTCTGCGGGGGGCCAGTAGCACATGTGACGGTTTCCAGAAAAATAACCCAACATCAGCGCATTAAAGGCACCATCAAGCCAAAATGGCTGCACTTTCACACAAAAACCGGAAGCCAAATGCTATATCTAGGAGAAGGGGGAGGGATTCTAATTAAAATGGAAGCGCAAACCATGACACAAAAAAATCTTGAAGAGAAAACTGAAAAAGAGAGACAAAGAGCGAACAGAATTGTATTTAACAAAGAAACAAAGAAACAAAAACAGTGCAGGTTCTCTTAGTTTGGACTAAATCAAGTATGGTGTTAATATTGATAAATGTGACATAATGAACTCTGAATCACTATCAGTCTTACGGGATTTTTATGTGAATTTAAAAGCCATAATGTCTACAAAGAAAATAGGAAAGAGCAGTTGCCATTTTGTTTCAGACGACACCCTGAATGCCTACTGACTACTGTAAAGCATCGCACTCTCATGGTTCGTGGTGGCCAGGAAACCAAACTGGTTTCCTGAATGCTGGTGTTGATAAAACGAAGCAGTTTTCACAGAGCTGCAAAAACCGCGTCTAGATTCCCCGAAGAGGGAGAAACCGCGGCTCACCCCCAACTTCCTGCTTCACCCCCCCCCCCCCCCCCCCACCCCAAGAGTGATGCGATAAAGCCTTCATCTCACTGCAGGATCTGAGAGCTCCTCTATCATCGACATCTCCACACCAACGCAATATCCACATCCGAGCCTTCAAAAGTCACACTACAGAACCACTGAGCCATGTAACTGCTCTGATGTCAATACAGATTACAGGGTTTCTTTTTTAAACAACCTGTCACAGGCTCAATTAGGTCACAGGTCAATTAGAACTAAGGACCGGTCCCATCAGTGCAGAATCCACTATAAGTTCAGAAGAACACAGGCTGTACTGGCACACATGCTGGTTACAGGGTTTTGAGTGAGTACCTTCTAGTTTTTTGTGTTGAACTGGGCCTCTTCTCACAAAAGCAATTTGTGAAGATTTCCAAGCCCCTGTTCTACAACCAGTGCTCTGGTGCAGTTACACTGGTTTGGACAAAACTGGAAGCTGGTCACTGACTAGAACAGTGTTCATTATGGAGTTCACCTCTGGTTTGGTCAGTCCTGGAAGCTGGTCACTGATGCTAGAACAGTCTTTAATATGGAGTTCACCATACGTTTTGTCAATCCTGGAGGCTGATCACTGATTTGAGAACAGTGTTTCATATGGAGTTCCCCCCAGTTTTGGCCAAATCTCGAGGCTTGTTACTGACCCTTCAAGAGTGTGACTTTTGAGTCCCCCACAGTTGGGCCAGTGCAGGAGGGTTTATTTCGGGGCAAGCTCACCTTGGTCTTCTTGTACATCTTGCTCCTGAGGTAGCTGAAGGTGCGCCCCACCTTGGTGGCGCTCTTCCCCTCCTCACCAGCCCTCAGGGGCCCCGGGGCCTCTTCTGAGATGCTGTGCAGGAGCAGGAGGGGCCACGTTTAAAAAAGACCACACCCCTAACTTCACTCCACAGGCACAGCACAAGCCCATTTATGTTTACTGTCATGGAGCAATGCCAGGGCAATTACAAAAGCACAGGGCATGTCTGCCACAGTAAGGGGACAGGAGGTCGGGGCTACAGACAGACACACCCACAGAAGTTCACTGAGGGGCGTAAGGAGCTGGACAGACGGACTGAGGGGTTGCAGGTCTGAGACCTTGGGGCAAGAAAACCTAAACCTGAAACTGAAAGCTCCTCTGTGAATAAATGTCTAACAAGGAAATAAAGAATGCAAGGCTGCCCGTGAAGTAAATCAACATGAAAAGACTCACCTTTGAGCCGAAGAGCCGGAGAGGCTGGAGGAAGACCTCGTTGCTGGAAGGGAAGAGGAAATGCAGTGATCAGAGCAGCTGGAGGTGCTGATTCTCACCAGTAGCTGATAGCTAACAACTCACCTTCCAGCCATTAACTCCCCCAATAACTCACCGTCCTGCTCCCTCTGGTTGATGGTCGACATGGACACTGACTTGGTGAGGGGCGGGGCCATGGAGCCATGGATACGACTTTTAGGGCGGATCAATGCCGATATCTGTAACCAAGAGGAACAAATGCACTTTCGATTTGATTGACATTTTTTAAAACAACAAAGGTTGTCTCCCCCAGCTGCAATTACTACCTCTGGCCCATAGGTGGCAAAAAGGGAGCCACACAGTCAAGCGACTGTGAAGAACGATCGGCCAAATCAAATCAAACGAGGTCTTGGAGTCGCGACTGGGTGATTCAGGTGATCATGAACGGCCATTACCGGATTCCAGTGATAGTAGATGGTGATTGGTCGATGCAGGTTACCGTAAATGGGGAGCAGCCGGTTAAACTGAGTGGGGATGGCGGCTGGTTGGTTACCTGTCGGCCCAGGCTGTTGCTACGCTGCCCCAGGTCCGTCCCCAGGTCCGTCCCCAGATCGTCCTCCGTCAGCGAGGCCGCGGACCCCCTCTCCGCGCTCCGGGGGCGGGGCGCCAGGCGGCGGCACGGGGCCGTCGCCCGCCGCCTGAGGCGGTCCTTCGCACCGTCGCCGTCCGTGGACAGGCCCTCCAGGCTGTAACTGCAGCCAGACACGCAGAGGGAGGCGGACGGTTGGGGCGATGCAGGTTTGACACGCTAAAGTCTAGAATCGAGGGCGGGCACAGCCACATCTGACGACAGTTCGCCACGGCGGGTCTCCCGCAGCACGCTAACGGTTCCCTCGGTTCATAAACCAGGAACATCACAGAGCCCGCAAAGATGTGGGAAACCCCACAAAGCGAATGGATCACATGACATAACCTGCAACCACAGAACTACAGATCCGGGCTGCCATTAAATAGAACGCGGGACTCAGGGTGTTATTTTTATACTTTTGACGTTTAGCGGATTCTAAGGGCGCGCTCACAAAGACACTCAGCTGGTACGGTGAAATCTTATCTCACGTCTAAAGATGGAACAAAGACCAGAGGAAATGTGTCAACGAGCCGATGGCTTAGACGACTGCCGGATTGAGAAACACGACGAGGCCGTTCCAGTCACAGGCTGCTATCCGCCAGCGGGCCGTGTGAAGTTTAAATCAACCACATCCTGGGACTGTTTTGCAATTCATTTTCAGTTCTATAACCTCACCAAAATACATTTCCAGGCATTTAATACGCCGAAAATGTAAAGGACAATTGCATTTCTTTTTAAATGACTAAATCTTAAACTCGCTGGAACCTGTCATTGACCAAAACACAACTACTCACTGACTGACATCCAAACATTCACTGAACAAAACACAACCAACTCACTGACCAACCTACAAACATTCACAGGACGAAACACAATCATTCACAGAACGAAACACAATCATTCACTGAACAAAACACAATCGTTCACTGAACAAAACAATTGTTCACTGAACAAAACACAATCATTCACTGAACAAAACACAATCGTTCACCGCACAAAACACAATCGTTCACCGCACAAAACACAATCATTCACTGAACAAAACACAATCGTTCACTGAACAAAACACAGCAATTCACTGACCGAAACACAAGCATTCAGTGAACACGGTGCATCCCTGTGTTGAATGCAAACAGGCCGTAAAGCATAAACTGAAAACAGCAGTACACTGTACTGTAACAACCACTGGAAATCTGTCAGCATTATATTAGTCATAATTCATACAGGACTAATAAAAGCATTTTTTTTCTAAATGCAAATAGCAGTAAAGAGCGTTAGTCAAAGATATTAAATGCCTTGTGAAAGACAGTCCAGCTCACCTGGAATCTGGCTCGGTCACGTAGATGACAATATTGGTCATTTTTACTGCAGGTGCCAGTGAAAGACTGTCATAATATACATTTACAGAGGACTGACACTGCGGCACACAGCCGCTCTCTCTGTCTGTCTTTCTCTATTTCCCTTTCCACTCCTTTTTCTCTCTTGCTCTTTTTTTGATCTCTCTCTCTCTTTCTCTCTGTTTCTCAACACACACGCATGCACTACAGAAGCAAACTGTGACAAGTGTCAGACTGTCAGAGCTAAACTTCAGCTGAGAGAAAGAGAGAGCGAGAGGGGGGGAGGGAGCACACACACACACTCAACCACACAGTGCTTGACAATGTCATGTATTCACATAGTTTTCTCTGCCACCTTCCTCTTTTACAAATTAATCCCAAGAGATAATTTTTTGTGTTTCGTGTTAACTGAACTGATCATCGATAAGCATTATCGATGATCGGTTCGATAATGGTATTCATAAAACTCGGTACGGAGACAGTCACTTTATTTACTTTAAAATGGCGTACAAAAACAAAGTTCCTGTACTGCCCACAGTAGCGCGATGTGGTATTGGTCATTTGAAGACCACATTTATTTACACACACATTTATTATATAATGGCATTTACAGTTTACGTTTTTTTTACATTTTACGGGTTGCCAGTCAGAACCTGAGGTGAATATCCATGTCAAACCTCCAGCTTTCCTGTTTCGAAATGAAATGACATTTATTTATTTTCTTGTTAATTTAAAATAATCAAGTATCTCTATCTCGTGTCATAATGGACACTTCAAATGAAAAAACAAACGTGACTGCACAGGGTCTAAGAATCTGTCTGTTCATGCGTGTCAGTTTTTAGTAGGAGATAAACACATGCACAAATAAGTATACTGAGTGGATAGGGCAGGCCAATAATTGATGAGCCCTGTACTAGCCCAATCCGGATGACATTAGGATCAGTGGATCAGCAAAGTGCCCATTCAGAACTAAAGCCCATGAATAAATGCATGCCCAGTCAGTGACAGTATAAAAATATATCATTTCTAAAGGGCAGAGTTTAGAAATAGTACCTTCTCCTCTGAAATGTTGGCATTCCTTTTCCCAGACTCCCAGACAATCTGGAAATGAAGAAGGAAAAAATGATTAGACAAAGGCAGAAGAGGGAGAGGGATCTCAATGTACTAAAACAACATATGAATTAACACACAAGAGCATTAACACATGAATTAGCAAGTCCAAGGGTAATCAGAAGATAACTGATTTATATCAGACATTTACCAAAATGCCCGTTGGCTAATTTGAAGGGGAATTATATATCAGAATCAGAATCAAAATCAGAATCAGAATCCAAATCAGGTTTATTGCCAAGTAGGTTTTCACATACAAGGAATTTTCTTTGGTCTGATGATGCATAACAATAAACATAAAATAAGCACCGTGCAATAAACATAGTGCAAACAATAAACATAGTGCAAGGATAAACATAGTGCAAGGGGAAAAGTGTTACAAGAATAAGTACAAGTGCGATATGTCTGTTCGGTGTCCGTGGGGGTCGGGATAACACAGTGTCAGTGGGGGTCCCGGGCCTTGTTGACGAGGTCAGCTGCAGTCGGGAAGAAACTGTTCTGTACTGCACGCATGATTTCTAATGGGGCAGAATGGTCATGACATGATGGTCACTGTAGATGACATGGGAGCTAAGACAGGAAACAATGTTGTAGAAATAGGGTTGGAAGTCAGTGAACTGGTAAGCATAGCGTGCTGCAGGAGTTCAGACCTGTATCCTTTTCCAGAAAATTCTCACTCCATCAAGAAATTGGACCAAGGAGACCCTTCCCTAAATGACTCCTTTCCAACATGCTGGACTACCAAAAATCAGCGCTTCCTAATCATCATCCTTGAAACCTCTAAAACACTTCCCTCCAACACAGCCAATTAATATCCAGACAGGTGAGTAGAGAGGGTAGGGAAAAGATACTCAAATCTGGCCCTCAAATCCAAATATATACTCAAATGATACTCAAATCAGGTAATCCCTGGTTTCCTTGTCTCCCAGGTAATTAACTCAATAATGTGTGCTACTTACTGGCCAGACTGCCTTTACACCTGAATCTCAGGTAAAAGGAGGGTTGATATGAGTAACAAGGGTGTAGAGGGCTTCCATGAGTTGTTTTGTGAGTTGTGATATGTGTGTGGTCTAGGTGTGGTTTGGGTATGGTAGGGATGCAGTGAGGGGTGGGGATTGAGTATGGTATGGGTATGGTGAGGGTGTGGTTTGGGTGGGGTTTGAGTATGGTATGGGTATGGTGGGGATGCAGTGACGGGTGGAGTTTGAGTATGGTATGGGTATGGTGAGGGTGTGGTTTGGGTGGGGTTTGAGTATGGTATGGGTGTGGTGAGGGTGTGGTTTGGGTGGGGTTTGAGTATGGTGAGGGTGTGGTTTGGGTGTGGTTTGGGTGGGGATTGAGTATGGTTTGGGTATGGCGAGGGTGTGGTTTCAGTTTGGGTATGGTAGGGATGCAGTGAGGGGTGGGGTTTGAGTATGGTATGGGTATGGTGAGGGTGTGGTTTGGGTGGGGTTTGAGTATGGTATGGGTATGGTGAGGGGGTGGTTTGGGTGGGGTATGGGTGGGGTTTAGACCCACCTGCGCTGACTGATCTCTGCCTCTCCCTCAGGGCTCCTCCCGGGCCCCCAGCTGTGTCGGCGGAAAGGGGAGGGGGAGCGGGCGGGGCAGAGCAGGAGGGCGGAGCCAGCGGGCACCTCCGTCAAGCGGTCCTTCTCCTCCTCCTCCCCCGCCCCTGCTGCCCCTGCCCGTTGCACCTCCTCCGAACTCCAGCTCCTCCTCCCCCCCACGCTGCAGTCAGGGGCGGAGCCAGGAGGCCCCAGGCTTGCAGCGTCATCATTGGACGAGCAGGAAACTGACACTTCGCTCACACTGTCCCCCGACACCAACTCTACCTCCACCTACAGACAGAGAGAGAGAGAGAGACAGCGAGGCAGTCAGCCGAAATAGGTCTGTGGTGTGGTACACGTCATAGGTTCAATTCCCAGGTGAGATACTGTTCCCCTGAGTAATGCACTTAAACCTCAATTTAACTTTGAATTCTTCAGAAAATGTATCTAGCCGTATAAGTGGATTTTAGATAACATCTAAGCTGTATAAGTGTCTGTTAGGTGTTCAAATGTAACGTAAATAGAAAAAGGGATGTCAATCTACACCATAAGAGGAAGGAACTTTGTCTTCATGCTATCTGCAAGTGTGTCAACACACATCTTAACCACCGTGGGTGAGCTCACGCTGACTTTAATCTACTTCACTAAAACACCACAGCAGCCTGAGGGAGAGAGGCCCGCCCCCTGACCACCACTCGGTCTCACGGTCACCACTCATCACCGCGGTCCTTCGGTCAGCTGCGTGACCCGCGCGGCTCCTGGGCAGCTCGGCCGCAGGGTCGCAGAGGTAAGGCAAGCGACCGCTCGACTGCGCTGAAGACGCGCACTGGCATGCGCTTTCCAGGCAGCGGTGCCAGATTTGAAAACAGAGAACCCGCCCAACGTCACTTCTCCCCCCGCACAATAACATTGAGAAGTAGCCCAATCGGGCGGGGATCCACCCAATCTGGCAACGCCGCTTCCAGGGCCGGCCGAGGAGAGCGGGGCCTCCAGGTCCTGCCGGGCATTCCAACTTTGTGGGGAAGAAAAGCTGGAACGGTGAAGTAAAAGTGGAAGTTCGGGGGCCTCGCCGGGGGACGGGGACGGAGCGTTCCCCGCGAGCTGCTCGCCGCGGCGGGAGCGCTAACGGCGTGAGACGGGCCAAACCCGCCGTCCCCGGCCCCCCCCCCCCCTCGCTGCGTAACCGGAGAGCGGTGTGCCGGGGGAACGGGCGCAGGGCCCCCGCGTGCTCATTAAAGCCGGCTTTTTTGGGGGGGGGCGGCGGGGACGCGCGCCAGCCCCGAATGCCGCTGCTTAACGACCCGGGAGCTCGGGCTCTTTTTTTTTACGAGGGGCGGGGCCCCGGGAGAAAGTTCCAGAGCCGGTGACTCAGCGCTGAGCCCACGAGGCGCGGAAAAGCACTCACACTACGCAGCGAACATTCCTCCTCCGCAAAAACAAACTCAGCCTCGCTGAAAAAAACCTGAACCGCTCTGACGTCAGAGTCCCTCCGCTCCGTACGCAGAGGCTCGAGGTCACACGACGCCAGCGGAGGGCGCTCCGGCATCAATCGCCAGCGACTTGTTCACCAACCCGCCTCGTCGCCGAAAGGGAGACGGGAAGCGCGTGCCGCTGGTGCTGGGATATGAAGTCCGGTTTGTTTTGGTGCCCAGAGCTGCCACGCAAAAGCATCGCTGTGTTCGTTTGCAACCAGGAGATGAATGTTTTTTTCCGGATTCTGTGACCACCTTACCGGTATTTTGACGCCCTGACGAAGGTCTCTGACCGAAAGCCTGCCATTAAAAAGACACATTTTCTGCAATACCCTCAGTGTGCGCTCAGCCTTTTATTACACTGCGTGGTTCTATCTTCGGTTGCACCTGAGCAGCTGTCGGACGAGCGGACAATTCTTCCTCCGTGACCGCGTTTTAAAAAACGCGAAGCGGAGAGACGTGGCCGAGCCGAGCTGAGATTGGGACGTCCGGGAAACGTTACCAGGACTTCTCCGCGGTCAGGCCATCGACCCCGACCCGTCCCCGCCCCCCCTGCCCCCCCAAACAGCGTGAGCTCACCTTTGGCAATGCGCTGCACACCCCTGCGTCAGCGGCGAAGAAGACGTCGCCGTCGCTGCCCGAGTCTCGCCGGGTGACCGACGCACTGCTTCCTGTGCTCCGAGGGGTCGGGCACGGAGAGGATTCTGGGATGGAGAGAAGGGGGCGGGGTCAGCCGGTCACCCGAACCAATCCCCAGAAACTCGCGCCCAGGGGAGGGCGCTACTCACACACAAGCGGACGTGAAAACGCCCAACGGACGCACGATGGATACGTGGTGACGGGTGACGAAACGAGTCGCACAGGACGTGACCTCAGAGGGGAGATAAGGACAGCGAGGCTTCGCAGGCGACATTTTCACACGCAGACCTCTCTGAGTCGGCCCCCGCTCTCACCTGGCTGCTCTGAGCTCCGCTTCTCCCTCTGAGCCGGGTCTGCGCAGAGAGGGGAGGGGCGGAGAGAGTCGCCCTCTCTGTGGATCTGAAAGAGAGGGAGAGAGAGGGAGAGAGTCAGAGGGAGAGAGAGAGAGAGATGGGGGGAGAGAGACGGAGAGAAAGGGGGAGAGACAGAGAGAGAGAGAGAGAGAGAGAGGAGGCTAAATACATCTCGTCACCACCGCAGGAACCATATTTGACTGACAGATGCGATGACAGCGCTGCATGCTGTCGCAAACAACAGAACCCGAGCGGCTTCACATTAATCTGACCTGACCGTGTGAGCCACACTGGGAAACACGAGCCGAACAAACACACCATAGCCCTGCTCAGAACACACAAGCACTGTACGATATCAGCAATGACAGTGGCACCACAAACGGTGACTGAGTGCTTCTGAATGCCTTGTGCAAGTTGGTGTTTATACGTGTGCGTACATTTGTGCGTGGGCGTGCTCCTTTCTGATTCTAGGTGTATGTTGTCTTGTCAGTCTTTGTGACTGAGTGTGTGTGTGTGTGTGTGTGTGTGTGCCAGAGAGAGAGGCAGTGCGTATGTATGTGTGTGTGAGAGAGAGAGAAAGAGAGTATGTGTGTGCGTGTGAGAGAGAGAGACAGAGAGAGAGCATGTGTGTGTGTCAGCGAGACAGTGTGTGCATGTGTGAGAAAGTGAGAGAGATAGTGTGTGCGTGTGTGAGAAAAAGAGAGAGAGAGAGAGAGAGAGAGAGAGTTTTTGTGTGAGTGTGTGTGCGTGAGAGAGAGTGTGTGTGTGTGTGTGTGTGAGTGCGCGTTCTTTGTACATCCCCCTCAGTTAAAGCCAATCACAGTGACTGCCCACAAACACTAACCCGTGTCCAACTGCTGATTGAACCCAACCACACGCATTATAAATGACTGCCTGTGGCATTAAAATGAAACTGCTTCGCCACTAACCATTGCTACGCATACCAGAAGCAGCCCAACAAAGCTTCCCCTGGCTTCAGTGCATTTCTGAACTGCCCGAAACAGAACCAGCCCATTTCACTAAACCTGGTCCATGTGGCCTTTTAAGAGCGGAGCGGAGGGACCAGCCACTTAGTGTCAGACATACAGTATTCAATCCACACTGCTACAGATTTCCAATACACTAGAAATGATCACAGTCTGATCTGGGGTCAGTGCTGTTTCAGTCTGATCTGGGGTCAGTGCTGTTAAACTGATCTAGAGTCAGTCCTGTTAGACTGATCTGGGGTAAGAGCAGTTAGACTGATCGGAGGTCAGTGCTGTTTCAGACTGCTCTGGGTTCAGTGCTGTTTCAGACTGATCTAGGGTCAGTGCTGTTTCAGACTGCTCTGGGGTCTGTGCTGTTTCAGTCTGATCTGGGGTCTGTGCTGTTTCAGTCTGATCTGGGGTCAGTGCTGTTTCAGACTGATCTAGGGTCTGTGCTGTTTCAGTCTGATCTGGGGTCAGTGCTGTTTCAGACTGATCTAGGGTCTGTGCTGTTTCAGACTGATCTAGGATCTGTGCTGTTTCAGACTGATCTGGGGTCAGTGCTGTTTCAGACTGCTCTGGGGTCTGTGCTGTTTCAGACTGATCTAGGATCAGTGCCTTTTCAGACTGCTCTCAGCTGATAATATGTAGAGAGACGGGTGCTACACACTGCTGAGAGGAAAGCAGATAAATCCCCTCAGCACTGAACTGCACTCAGGACCCTGCAAGAAATGAAGCAGCTATATAAGTTACAGTCATTTAAATATAGAATTTTGTTCTAGACAAGCAGGATGTTGCACACTCAGACACAGGAATCAGTGAGGATTCGAACCCTCGACCTTTATGCTCTCACAGAGAGGTGACCCCTCCGTCGAGAGGTGATTGACTGGCCAGGCCAAAAACCCAGCTTCCCCTAGTGATACAGTTTGTGTGCAAACTTCAATTTCGCACGTTTCAATTTCGCAAGTTTCATTTTCGCACGTAGAATATTTGGAAGTAAATTAAGCACTGAAAAATTGCCCGGACAATAATATGAACGGGCCATAAAATCAGGTTTTGCGTCAGCACTTTAATACTGAAATGAGAGAGGAACGGCTGAGTTATGCAGGTTCCCGGTGCTGCTCCTTACGCAGTGGGAGAGGCTGAGGGGTCGGTCGTCTCTTAGGCTTGAAGAAGAAGCGGTTCTCCCAGACTGACCCAGCAGACGGGGCAGCGGCTCCGGGCCGGAGGAAACGGCGCACGTGCTCAGAGAGAGGCGGGCTCCTTGACCAAACACTCGCCAAAATCGGGGCCCGCTTCTTTCCAAAGACAAGCTTTGGCGGGAGAACATCACGGTCAGTTCTGAGAGAAGCTCGTACGACCGTGGCGAGTGGTCCGAGTGACCGGCCTGCCCGAGCGCGCGGTCCACGTGAGCTGAGCAAACACGGTTCGATGGCAGGGCGGGGCAGCTGGCCAAGACTGGAGGGAAAAATGCCCGAAAGCCACACCCCCCGCATTTGTCACCATGGGAACGAGGACAGACTGTGACCTGTCATACCAGAGCACTGCAAAGTTGTCATCCGCTTCTAATCAAGCAGCTATTTCATCAAGCGCTCACTCGGTCTATTTATGGACAGAGGAATAACATACAGCCCAGACTCCTAAATACACACGTAGCCCCGCCCAGTTCCCCAGAATTCCATCAGCACATTGCTATGACAACATGAGAAATGGCAGGAAGTTCACAGAGGAATGCTGCCCTCCCTGAAAGAATTAAAAATCACATCCCATTCTCCAGTCAGATCAAACAAACAACCCGTCACTGACCTGAACACCTACTGGTTCTGAACCTGTATGGAATACTGAAATGGAACATTCGGGTACACTCCAAAAAAAGTCTTGAAATGAGTCAAAGTGTCTCACCTCATTGGCAGCATTTTTGTCTTATTTAGCAAATATAAGTATAAATATAAATATGATTTAAAGCCTAAATATAAGACTAATAAACTTGTTGAGACTCATTTTTCAGTTTTTGCAATGTACCCACACTTCTGACATGCGCCACAGAGTCTGGATTGGATTGTGCATTAATACTGAATTGATACCAGCCACTGCTTCAAACGAAGAATCAATCCATATAAAAGGGTAAAAGCATGCTACTGCAAAGGCAAGAGCTATTTTAAATGCAAGAGCTATTTTAAGAGAAGGGCATTGGCCAAGCAGACAAATTTAGACCACAGGCCAAAGCGCAGGGCAAATGTCCTGTCCAATGAAGTCAATATTCAAATTAAAATGCAAATGACATTCAAATTACACTCAAATTAGAAACGTCTCCTCCCAGTGGCCTGCTCTGGCTAACAGCCCCCCCCCCCCCCCAGCCAGTCTGGGGTAAACAGAAGCAGAGTTTGTGGCTGGCAGGGAGAGAGTGCTCTGAGCCGGGCCCAGCAGTGTGTGCACACACCAAGCCTGTCAGCAAGGAGGAGTCTGGAGAGGGACCGATCCCACAGAATAATCTGCACTCTCCACACAACTAACAAGAGAGTGGAAAAATCACACACACACTCATACATACACACATATACACATGCATTCATACACGCACACACATATATTCTCACATACACACATATTCTCACATGCTCATACAAACACACACACACACACACTCACACATATTCATGTACACATACACACACACACACATTTGCATACACACCACTCCCCCCTACACAACCACAGCCACACAGACACAAACATACACACAAATACATGCACACCCTGCTCCCCCTCACGTATACATATACGTATATTCACGCACACACACACACGCACACACGCACACGCACACACGCACACACGCACACACGCACACACACACACACACACTCATACCTTCAGCAGAAGCACGTCCACGGCTCCACGCTCCTTCGCGCTCAGTGTGTACTTGCGTTTGTGTCTTTCATACATCTCTCCTTCAGAAAAACCAAAACCTGCAGGATTCCAGCGTGAAGTCCTCTCTCTCTCTCTTTTTCTCCCTCTCTCTTTCTCACGGTTCAGGAAACTAGGTGCTCTTTTTCAGTCTTTCACATCTGGACAGAGAACTAGTTCCCTCCAAGTCCCTCTCCCATACTCGCTCTCTTAATTCCCACCCCCTTTTTCTCTTTCACTCTTTCCTTCTGCCTCTCTTTTGGCCCATCCCATCACTGCTCCCCAGCCTCTCTCTCTCTCCCTCACTCTCCTCCCTTCCTCTTTGAGCCGAGCTCCGTTGGCTCAGACAGACAGCACAGCCCCGTGAGTGACAGGTCTTCAGTAGTAAACCGGTGAGTGACAGAGCAAACTGAATTAGCTCTTAACATTCCACACAGCCTATCAGAGCTCAGTAAGGACAACAAAGCAACCAATCCTAGACCGGGGCACTGCCACATTCTTGAGTCCATATTTTTGTTCAATTAATTCAAGGAGTATTTTTCAATTAGTTTCAAAAGTACTGCAGGTACTGCATGAGCAGTGTAGGTGTAATGTGGGTGCAGTGGGGAAGTACGACAGGCACAGTACTTGTGAGGACCTGAGACAATCTGAAAAACTGCATGATATTTAACAGTACTCTTCAATCCACAGTGCAGGTGGGTACATAACGCAGCCTGTAGTGGGTGTTATATAAACAGGTGGAACATTCACCAGTTTGACTGTGGTAAAAGTCCCCAGCCACAGGGTGGTCATTTAAGGGGTCTTAAGCTGAAACCCCCCGCCCCCTTAATGGAAATCCCACACACTGGCACCAGGCCAAACCACTACTGCTCACAGCACCCTGTACCCAGTAACTAACGGCGTCAAATGAGAAAGCAACATGCTCATCCCTGATTGGCTGACGAGCAGTTGTCTGGGGCTCCAGCAATCAAGGCCAGCTGATATGGACCAATGGAAATGGGATTTCAGAGCGGAAAGCCCACGCCCCCCCCCTCCCTCAACATCTGCCAGAAAACATCAACCGACGAAAAACAGCTGGAACCACGGAAACCGTTTCCAACCCTCGAAAGAAGGGGACGGGGAAGAGGGGGAGGGCCGTTCCCACCGCCTCAGACGAACGCACCAAAACCCGCTAAAAAACCCGCAGAGCGCGGAAGAAACCGGAAAACCGGATTACGAGCCAAGCCGCCACGGTTCATTACGGGAGAGAAGAAGAATCCGAGCGCGCTGGCGCCCCGACCCAAAGCGCCACTTACCGAGGAAATCACCCAACGCCAAACAGCCGGTGTTTACGAAGCGAGCCCGCTGCCCTCGGCCGCAATCCAAAATGGACGCCGTCAGCGGGCAGGGAGCTTGCCGTGAGATTGCGTCAGAAAGAGAGTCAGAAGTGACGTCGGAGGCCGCGCCTTCCCGCCCTTCGGGAGTCAGAGCTGCAGACCAGGCGCAAAACACACCATCCCAAACGACGATTTCATTTTCTTCCCACGTTATTACGCAGAGCTCAGGAGTAACAGTGCGTTCCCGACGTGAGCGCTGGTCTTCAAACAGCCAGCCGCCTCGTGCCAAGGTTCACGCTTGCCACTTACAGGCGCACGCAACTCAGGTGCAGAGCGTGAGCCAATGGAAGGGCATTGAGCTGGTGGAATAAACCAATCAGAAGCGCATGCTGAGCTTACGTGAAGAGAAGTGGACCGATAAAATACTCACATAAACAACTAAGCAAAACAAATACTATGATACTGGGTGTCAGTCAGCCAGGATGTTGCATATGTTTTTTTTAACCTGAGAGTTCTTTTCCCGCCCATTCCTGTCAGCCATTTTGGGACCGTGTTTATTGTGTATGTAACACTGGCATCAGCACTGTGGCTATGTAGTCGGCAGCCAATGAAGTTACTTTGAAGTGAATATTAACCACACAAAACAGCTCTCCTGTTTAGAAACAGAACAGCATACTATAAATCAAAATGAAGTTTCATTATTTTCCTGTTCATTAATTTTAAAAAGTATCTTTATCTTGTGGTTGAATGAACGCATTGAATGAACACCGAAAAAAAAGGAATTGCTCAAGGCCTTTAAAAATGATTATTAATTATTATGATAATGTAATTAAATAAAAGCATTTAACAACTTATTCCAGATACACACATAGCATTTTCTAAACTTGACTGGTTGGCTAAACCTGCAGAGCACAAGCAATTGATCACACACACACACACACACACAATTCTGACACATTTAAATAGACAGGGAGACCAAGAGAGAGGGAGACTAGTTTCACACTGGCCAGTCAACACTAAACACAACACTAAAAATAGCACACCTATAAACTGTTAAACCACAAGCACCCACAAGGGGGCATTTGAGCGAGACAGAACTGTCCGCCCTCACAAACTACTGCTGCAGCTTCAGGGGGCCAGAGGAAGTGTTTCTTTTTTATGCCTTCTTCTAAATTGAGCACTCTCCTTCTCAGCTCAGCTGCCGTGTAGCTACAGGCAGCACTCGAGCATATTTATTGCTCTGCTTTTACCCAGGGCTCGCAGCCAGCGCACAAAACGAGCACCGCAGACCACACAGAAGCATTTCCTCTTTCACCCATGCAGTCAAAAATATGTCCTTAATAATAAAACAACCTTTTATTTTACAGTATCTGTCGCTTTAGTCCTCAGTTATTACCCTGATTACCACAGAGTAAAATGCACAAGAGGCTGACGCTGCGCCGGGCCTGAGAGAGACTACCAAAGATCACGGCGGCTTTTGAGAGCCGCCACCGCGGGGACGATCGGGCCAAGCCAAGCACGCGACGGTATCTGCGTCTGTCCGCAGATAAAACACGCGCGCGGCAGAATTCGACAGGAAGTCCTGCCTTCTGCGCTCGACCGACGCGATACGAGGCAGTTCACCGCGGGGACAAGCGAGGCCCGTAGGCAAAAAAACGGGGCTGTCGTATCGCGACGGGCCGGAAATCACACCCGAGCGTCCGGGAGCTCGGCGCCAGCCGGGAGCGGACCGAGCCCAGGGTCCGGCTCGGCTCCCGCGAGGTCGCGGGTTCAAGTCCAGGGCGAAGACGCTGAAGCCCCGCCCTCCGTCTCTCGGCGTTAAAAGGAGACGGACCGCGGGCGACGCCCCCCCCGGTCGCGCACAGGATATCCTGTCCGGGAGGAGAGCTCGCCTCGCACATACCGAGACGGCCGGAGCCACAGGAATCGGGAGGAGCGCCGAGCCACCTGACCCGGCCTCAGCTTCCCCCTCGGCCTGGAGATGACACAGGCCTCTCTGGCTCCTCCTCTTCCTCCGACAGGATGTCCGCCGCCCAGCACAGCCAACTTTCGTCAGCTTAATTTCAGCCCTGCCCGGATTCTCAAACCGTTCCTATAAACCTAAAACCTCACCATAGATATTCTAACCCGCTCATAAGCTGCCGTGTGATAAGAAGCAGCAGAGGTCACTTCCTTCGGACGAGAGCACGCGCAAATCTGCGCTCCCCCTAACCAACAGCGGCGGCCGTGGCAACGAGCACCGACACGCGTGCGACCGGCTACCCCAAATTGGAGAGAAAAGGAGAAAAAGCATTTTTAAAACATTATAAAACATTATTTTTAAATACCAAAAAAGCCCAGACACCGACACGCTCACAGGATGAACTTTCACAAGATTTCTCCAGCGCCATTTTCCCCAAGAGAGCCACTTAATTGGGAAGCACTTGTTATTTTCCCTGTGGGGATTGCTGTGAATCTGCAGTAATGAAGAGCCGGCCTCCGGCAAGCTCGCATCATCGACTGGAGGAGGAGGGAACTGTAGGCCCGTGGGGTGTAGTTCAGAATGGCCAATGTTCATTTCACTATCAGTATAAAACATTAGACCTGTCACTTTCGACGTTTGCGTCAGAATTTCTAACCAAGGACTCACCTCTTCGTCTCCGGCGTCTGCCTCAGCGGCTGAGGACGACCCTCCTCGACTGTCTTCCTGGCTCACCATGGAAACATCCTCTGTACCGAGAAACAGAAGGGGCTACTGAGAAAGAAGCAGGAAACAGAAACTTATCTAAATCTAACTACGGAACCAGGCTGGCTCATTATACCCCTTTCCCACTGTAGAGCTGAACCAGGCTGGCTCATTACTGTATACCCCTTTCCCACTGTAGAGCTGAACCAGGCTGGCTCATTATACCCCTTTCCCACTGTAGAGCTGAACCAGGCTGGCTCATTATACCCCTTTCCCACTGTAGAGCTGAACCAGGCTGGCTCATTATACCCCTTTCCCACTGTAGAGCTGAACCAGGCTGGCTCATTATACCCCTTTCCCACTGTAGAGCTGAACCAGGCTGGCTCATTACTGTATACCCCTTTCCCACTGTAGAGCTGAACCAGGCTGGCTCATTATACCCTTTTCCCACTGTAGAGCTGGAACAGACCTGGGTTAAACACGTATTTGTTTTGGATTCAAGAACTTCTCTATGCTTTACTCATCTTGTCTGGTGTATTGGAAGCAATGAAATACTCTCAAAAAGTGCAAACCCTGCCTTCTGGTCATATTGGCAGACTCAATTACACCAGGCAAGATCAACAGAGCGCAGAAAAGTATTTGAATCCAAAACAAATACGTATCTGGCCCAGGTCTCAGCTGGAACCAGGCTTGGCTTAAAGAATGCAGTGAAGGAAGTCATCATTTTAGTGGCAGCACTCAGAGTGGTACCCTGTACCTAAAGCTCCGTTACAGGACTCAGTGCGGTGTTCTGCGCTAACAGTTTGGATATAGGCAACGCAGTGGAAAAGCAACAGGGCTGTCATGTACCGGGTTCCATCTTCGACTAGCCCTCAGTAGATAAACATCCAAAATATTCACCCAGAACTCTAAAAGCTGCAACTTACCTCAACAGCCCGGCAAGCAAAGCGATCTTTTTATAGAAAATAAAGAGAACAATGGCTCAGCCAATCGTGGAGCTGCAGAGAGGAGCGATGTTTAAAGCGCAGCCCTAAAGCAGCTATTTGAGAGGGATCACGCACAGTAAGAGGAGGACAGACAGAAAGGGCGGAGCCCCTGGCCGCGCGCCAAATAGCCAACGCGTCTCCCAGCCCAAACAAAACCCCAGGATGCATCTGCGCGGACGATGACCTGTCGGGGCCCGTCCACGTTCCCGCCCCGCGTGAGATCACCCCGTCGCTAGGACACCGCACGCTGCAAACAGCGATGCGCCAGACCGCGGGGAGTTACACTTTGCCCCCCCCCTCCCCCCCCCCCATTAACGGGACTTAAACAAATAACTCTTTCCAGAAAGCTCCGGGGCCCACCCGGTGAGATCATCACTCTTAAAACTCTCGCTTTCAGCTCTTTTCGGGACGGCCCGATACGCCACACGGCGCAGAACGGGAATCACGTGACCTCGGGCACGTGACCGGGCTCTCGGTGCGACCAGGCGTGTCCTTTTTGCGTAACGGACGCGCGCGCGCCCCCAGCGTTGTCTGACGGTTGGGTAACAGCACAGCGCTTCCCAAAACAAGGTCCTTATCTCCTGGCGTTCCGCGGCCGTGTAGCGTACCGACTGATCTTATCTGGGGGGGACAAGATTGCGCCCAGCGGATTTTTATCAGCTCAGCCTAATCCAGACGGAATGCAGCGGATCTTATCTAATGCCACGAGCTATGAAGACACAGCCTTGCAATAAACAACAAACAAACGACACATTTTACCCACAAATAACAATATCAGCCAACAATATCAGACAACACTCCAACCAGTGAATACACACACACACACACACATATATATATATAGGTGTACATCTGTATACACCTATATATATATATATATATATATATATATATAGGAGAACTAAAACATGATACATATTGAACTTTTTATCTAATAGCTTTAACAGGTACATATTATCCATTATAGCATATATCCAGGAATATGTTACTGTGGCAATTCAAGTTCAACACCTTGATGAAGAAGTATAATGGCAGTGTCTCGCCTAGAATTTGAACATGCAATATTAAGGCTTTGAGAGCAGAGTGTGACAGCCTACCTGTTGCTGGTATGGCGTGCATCTCTACAGAAGTCTTGCTCTTCCTCTCCTCTACATCCTCACACTCCTCCCCCCTCAGCTCCAGGGTGGGGTCAAGGGATGGACCGTGATGCTCTGCAGCGTCGGCACAGTCTGGGTTAGGGTTGTCAGGAGATGCTTCAGGAGCAGTGGGGTCGTGGGACGTGGCCTGGGGTGTGGGGTTTTTGTTGTCCACAGGTTCCAGCTCCTCCTCGGGCTCACGGTCCATTGTGACCGTGGGGTCCCTTGTAGGCTCCCCCCCGTCTGTGGGAGAGCTCATGGTTCCAGAGCTCACATCGTTCAAACAAACGACTCCTGGCTCAAAGGTTGCTGCGGTCTCATGCTCATGTGTGTCCACCTCTCTCTCAGATGTGGTCATCTCTGAGCAACCGTCTGAGTAGATATCACTTCCAGCCGTAACAGTCTGTGCGAGCTCTGACCCCAGTGTGATCACCTCTGTGCAGCTGTCTGAGTGAACATCACTTCCACCTGCAACTGTCTCCATGACCTCTGACCCCAACGTGGCCTCCTCTTTCTGGCCATCTAAGCAGACATCACTTCCACCTGCAACTGTCACGATGACCTCTGACCCCAGTGTGGTCTCCTCTTTCTGACTGTCAGAGTGGACATCACTTCCACTTATGACTGTCTCCATGACCTCTGACCCAAGTGCAGTTTGTTCTTTCTGACTATCGGAGTGAACATCAATTTCACCTGTAACTGTCTCTGTGACCTCTGACCCCAATGTGGTCTCCTCTTTCTGACCGTCAGAGTGGACATCACTTCCACTTGTGACTGTCTCTGTGACCTCTGACCCCAATGTGGTCTCCTCTTTCTGACTGTCAGAGCGGACATCACTTCCACCTATGACTGTCTCTGTGACCTCTGAGCCCAATGTTGTCTCCTCTATCTGGTCATCTGAGTGGACATCATTTCCACCTGTAACTGTCTCCATGACCTCTGACTCCAGTATAATCTCCTCTTTCTGACTGTCAGAGTGGACATCACTTCCACTTGTGACTGTCTCTGTGCCCTCTGACCCCAATGTGGTCTCCTCTTTCTGACTGTCAGAGTGGACATCACTTTCACCTGTAACAGCATCCGTAACCTCTGACCCCAGAGTGGTATCCTCTATCTGGTCATCTGAGCGGACATCATTTCCAACAGTAACTGTCTCCATGACCTTTGATCCCAGCACGATTTTGTCAATCTGGCTAGCTGATTGGACAACACTTCCTCCGGTGTCAATCCCTATGACCTCTGACCCCACTGTGGTCTCCTCTGAGCAGGTGATTAAGTGGACATCTTTCCCATCTGTAACTGCCTCAATGACCTCTGACCCCAGTGTGGTCTCATCTATCTGGGGGTCTGAGTGACCATTAATTCCCTCTGTGTCTATCTCCATGACCTCTGACCCTAGCTCAGCCTCCTGATTCTCCTGATTGGGTCCAGACCCCGTGCAGTGACCCCCTGCAGAGGGCTCGTGCTTCAATGTCTCTGCTGTGCCCTGATTGGATAAAATCTGTGGATGGGGCTCTTCACTCAGTGATGTCACAGCTTTCTCATCACTTCTCTCTTCCTCTCTCCAAACATCAATGTCTGCATTGACCCCACTTAAGGCGCAATGAGTGCCCAGAGATGAGAGGGTCCCATCATTGGCCAACAGCGTTCCCTTGTCTTCCCCTTCAGGGGGTTGAACTTCCTGTTTGGATGTTTTCTTCCTGGAGTCCTCAGGCAGGTGAAATGCTTCAGCCATGGAGCCAGAGTGCACACTGGCCACCTCTGCATTTACATCACAGGCTCCGCCCTGGCTCCCCTTTTCAACACCAGTTTCTGTTGCTGAAGAACAGGAAGTGATGTCATGCTCAGGCAGTGGGAGTTGCTGGCATTTTGTGTGTTCTATGGTCTGTACCATGTCATCTGCAGGTTTCTCCTCATTGATAGTGAGCTCTGGTAGAGACAGTGGATTATGCACCGGTGTGGTATCTCCTGCTGCTGCGTGAGGCTCCGCTCTCTCTGATTGGCCGAGGTATCCCACTGAACTCCCCTTCAGAGGATCTGATTGGCCGAGGCATTCTTCCATTCTTTCTGTCTGCATATCTGATTGGTCGAGGTATTTCTCTGTAAGCTCTGACTGCCCAAGATGTTCCTCACTTCTCTCCATCCGTATATCTGATAGTTCGAAACAGTCCTTGGCTCTCTCCATCTGTGCGCCTGACTGGCTGATGCTTCCTCCAGCAGTCTCGGGCTGTGCTGGCTCGCCCTTTGCTCCAGATGGTGATTCAGCGCTGCTGTTATCTCCCTCGCTGTGATTTCCTGTCTCTGTCTGAGCGCTGCCGGGGGCCGGCTCTCGCACGGGGTCCGCAGCCTGCCCGGGGCCCCCCCCTCCATCTCCACCCCTCTCTGTCCCCCTCTCTCCCTCTCCCTCTGTCTCTCCATCCCCTGCAGCTGTTTCCTTGCTTTGTTGCCAGCCCTCGCTCTCCGATTTCGGTTCCTCCTCGCCTGTCGCTGGGGGTGCAGGTTCGGGGGCCCGATCTCCGGCGACTCCCGCCTCGCACCGGCCCCCGGCGTCCCCCAAAAGAGCCGGGCCAAGGGGAGAGTCCTCCTCCCCCCCGGCACTCCCTCCTCCACCCAAGCTTTCGTCTTCAGCGGTCCTCCCGCTCCCTCCCTCTTCCTCTCTCTCGGTCTCGGTCGCCTCCTCCCCTTCGCTGCACCGCTCCGATTCGGGGTGCTCCTGAGACTGCGCGAGCCCCATGTCTGTCGCCGCGGGGTCTCCGCCGGGCTCTGAGCCCTCCTCTCCTCTCTCTCTCTCTTGCCCTGCGCGGCTCTCTCCTTCCTGCCGAAGCGTGTCGGGCTCTCCCTGCGACGTGTCACAGCCGGCGAGAGAGCAGCAGCAGCGCTGTTCCTCCGCCCGACTCCTCTGAGCGACTCCGCGGCGCTCCGCCTCCCCTGCGCCCCGGCCGGCCGCCGGCCCCGCCCCCCCTTCCTCTCCCGCTTCGCAATCTCCTCCTCGGCGTCCCCCCGCCCCCTTGTTGCCGCAGGCGAGGGGCGGGTCCGGCGGGGGCTCCCCGCGGGTCTCGTGTCCGGCGCGCGCCGCGAGGGGGGTCCCCCGCCCCGCTCCCGGCGGCGGCCTCGGCCCGGCCCGGCCCGGACGGGACCCGCCCGTCTCCGTCTCCACCTCCGTCCCCGTCTCCGGCTCGGGGCTCCCCTAAAAGAGAGAAGAGGCGTTACCCTCCCCAGCATCTGTCATTACTCATACTCAGAAAGGATTAGCAGCGCTCTTAGGCAACACGCTCTCTCTCGGCTATCTGATCTCGCTAAACAGAGCTGGAGCAGGCAGCCTCTTTCAACACAAACACACTGCGAGCTCTGAGCCTGTTAGCGTTTTAACGTCAGCCCTGCGGGTGCCGATTAGCCGAAGTGCACCGCGACTCAGTAAAACACATTTAGAGACACGTAGCGCTGCATATCTCACTAAACTCCTTCCCCTGCTGTTACGCTTAAAATAATAAAAGCAATAACATATTCTATTCATATGGAGCTTTTCAATAAGTGCTTCACAGCAAGAGCGCAACAGAGAAATCACATTAATGTGTAAGAGTTGTACATTTAATAAGAAGGTAAAACATCTTGTACGATAATAAGCAAGTAGCAAAAGGCATTAAAGTGAATTAAAAGGAAAGAGGGATATAATGGTTCTATAATGAGGCTGCCCTGATGATGCGTTCGTCCTCGGAACCCAAAAATCCGAGGGTCCGATTTGCTGATGGAACCGGCCACCGTCGTTAAGGCAAAGGGAGAGCTCACACGCGTTACCTGTCTCTGCATGCGACAGCCAATCAGACGGCGCAGCTCCTCCACTTCCTCCTGCAGGCTGGGCGGCGGCCGGCCGGGCGCCGTGGTAACGGTCAGGGTGTAGGTGTCGAGTCTGGGGTGGTGTCGCGCCACGCGGTCCCCCGAGCGCATCTCCCAGGGCTCGTCGGAGCTGGCCATTGGCCCGCTGTCCTCCCTGACCGACACACAACCAATCAGAGCGCGCCCAGTCGCATGACACGGATCACAATCTGCCTCCGTGTGAACACCGTGAGAGAAGGTGGTGCTGCTCTCATGAATCACTATTTGGCACCAGAAGAAAGTTATGATAAGCTAATGTTGCTTTTATGGATCACTATCTGGCACCAGAACAACACCATGATAAAAGATTTTTTTTTGCTCCTATGGATGACTATCTGGCACCATGTGACAGTACGACACATGTAATGTTGCTTTTACTATTTGGCTCCCAGTCACTTGCTCATATTCTTCTATTACTCTGTAAAGCCTCTTTGCGACAGTACTCTGTAAAAAGTGCTACACAAATAAAACTAATTTGACTTGATATTAACCACTATTTAGCAAGTATTGAGCACTGAGATATAAGGTAAGCATGCTCATGTGGATCATTATTTGCCAAGTAGTGACATAATAACAGGGATTACTATTTGGCAAGGAGTGAGCACTGTGAGGTAATCCTTCTCTTCAGGTTACCTTTTTGGCACCAGGAGAAGCCTGGGATACAAAGTAATCTTCTTCACATGAATCTCCGCCTGGTGCCACGTGACCACTATGATAGAGGGTAATTCTGCCCTCATGGATCACTATTTGGCACCATGCCAGAACTATAATACAAGCAAATGCTGCTCTTACCGTTACAAAGAGCAAGTTTCACTTTCAAGAACCATGAAACCACTGTGATACAAGGGTGACATAAGAAGGTGCCATAAGAAAGTGACATAAGAAAGCACGCTCAGAATTTAAATGTTCTCCTGCTGACAGTCAGCTGACTCTGTGTTTATTATGCCTGCCCCTCCACACTCCAAACTCACTGAGCCCCTCTCTCTACTGTTCACTTCCTTGAAACCCAGCTTGACAACACAATCATACAGTCATAGTCAAAATATCCTCCATCTTCCACACGCGAGAATGACGTCCCCAAGGTATAAGGAATCAAAGGGAAAAGAAGACATGAAAACTCGGGCGACTGCAGCCTTCGAATGGGCGTGGCGCTCCAGGCAGAGAGATTGTTTTTCTCGTCCACAAAGAGAGGAACTGGCTCCCCCTGAATCAGCCACGATGATGTCACCGGGGGGGCACTTTACGGGAAGCGCTTCTGAATGAAGAACCGGCGAGATTAAAATCTGTGAATGAATTAAACTGACGGACGAAACATGATTAAGGCCAGTCCTTAAGACCCGGGTGCGAGGAAGCGAGACTTCGTTCCAGCTGCCCCACAGGCCAGAGAACGGTCAATTACCCAGAACAACGGGCTTCAGACCCGACCGCGTCCATAGCAACCTGCTGACATCACTCGCAAAGAACTGAAAGGGTACAGGAAGGAGACAAAGGGAATGTTGAATAATCTTGAAACCTGAATCGTCTCTTCCCGGCCAGTGGTATCCAGTGAGTTCCGCCATGGTGGCGGTACAGTGACTAACACGGTTTGGACTATCAAAGTGTGGTCTTGAGGAAAAAACACATACCGCTAAATGCTAAATACCTCCATAACAAAAGCAGACAATGGGCTTTCTCACATATCAAAGAGAACATGGATGTGCCCCCCCCCCCGCCACCGCCGCCGCCGCCGCCGCCACCTGTTAATCTCACACTGTGAAGGTAAACAGCCCTCACGGGGCAAGCTAATCCTCCAGCCCCGCCCATATCGCACAAACACAACGCCCGCGGGCGATGAAACCACCCCCCCCCACCCACCCCCCCCACCCCCCCGCCCCCGCGCGTACAGTGTTCTGGAAGCAGACGGGACGGTGTGCCAGCCTAACCGGCTCTAAGAGAGCAGGCCGGCAGGGCACCTGCTCAAACGGCCGTGACCTCCTCGCCGCGCGCTAAGTCCCCTGACGCCCGCCGGCCTTAAGCCCCGCCGATGGCATCAGAGGTGAAGCCGTCGCCCGGAGCAACAGGCCTTACGCAACCCGCCCAGCTTCAGCCTGTAATCACTGCCAGAGCTCACACGGGAAGGGGGGAGGAGGGGGCGGAGCAGAGGGGAGGGAGGGGGGGGGGGCTGTGGGGGGGGGGGCAGTAGGGTGGGAGAGGGTGGGGCTGTAGGGAGGGATCACTGAGCACCAAGTTCACAATTTGGAGCTAAACTATGAGCAGCAGAAGAAGAGTCCACTACAGTGAGAAAGCATGTAATTGGTCTGCTTAGCGTGGCACCTGGGTCTCTGGCACATAGAACCAATCACATCTCGTGTCACAGACTGCAGCTCAGGAATCTGTGCTCAAAACAGACCAGGTCACCCCTGCAAGCGCGCGGCTGAGTGGACGAGCAGAGCCAGCAGGGGGCGATACGTACTGCGAGAGGATCTGCTGGAGCTGGCTGTGCCCTCTCTGCTCTGCTACGCCGGCCGGGGTGGCCCCCTGTTTATTGGGGAGCCCCAGCGCCTCCCGGCCCCCCGGCTGCTTCAGCAGGAACACGGCCACGCGGCGGAGACCGCGGCGAGCCGCAAAGTGCAGCAGCGTCTCCTGAGGGGCCGGATCTGAGAGAGAGAGAGAGAGGGAGAGAGAGGGGGAGAGAGAGAGAGAGAGGGGGGAGAGAGAGAGAGAGAGAGAGAGGGGGGAGAGAGAGAGAGAGAGAGAGAGAGAGGGTCAGACTGGATCAGCACATACACACCTAAATGCATCTGTTACCTAACATGCTCTCCCACACTCTCCTCTCAAACACGCACACAAACATACACGCACACGTCCTCGCAAACACTACCAAACTTGACTTACACACTAGGACGTAAACACACACACTTGCACTTACACACGCCCCCACAAAGGCCCAGCACACAGCAGTGACCTCTCACACCTTGTAAGAGCATTGGCCAATTAGGGCAAAGACAAAGTCTGTCACAACACAGGAGCCTTCTGGGAGCAATCTGAGCGCGGCCTGCACTACAGCCAAACATCTTTGCCAACCGAGCCACAGGACTCCAACATGGAGGAGATATCGTCTTTCCCTTCTGATCCTGGTGCATATGTGAACGAACGCAAAATCGACAACTGCTAATTTAATCAAACGTACACCTGTTGGAAAATTTGTTGCACGCTGGAGTATGACTTCATACCCACAAAAAAATTGTGTATTACTTAGTTTTTTAAGTTTTTAAAAGTTTCCTAATAAATAAAATGCATAATTTTAAAATTTAACAGATACAATGACACCACATTTGACAGCAGAAGTCCATTTTATATACCCAAATAGATTTAATCGTGAAAAATTTAAGTGTCAAAAAACAGGAAATTGTATTTTTTAAAAAAATAAATAAATAAATAAAAAAACCCAGTGCTGTCTCATTTCAGCACAGCATACAGTCGCATTCTCAAACATTTAACAAAAATTTAAATGACACAGTGCTTGCAAAGAATCATTCTCTTGACTGCCAGGAAGTTTCCTTTGCAGAGAAAGAAAAAAGCCTTGCTGTTTGTGTCTGAACAGTGGCTCGTTTCCATGCCGACGCACACCCCCACGCGGCTGAACGCCAAAAAGCTCTCGACAGAAACGACGGCGCTGCGGTCGCGGGGCCACTTCCTGTGCGGCGGCCAGGCGCTCCGAGGCGGGAGCCCACGCGCGGCGCGGACGCCGAGGCGGCTCCCGTTCTCCACGCTTCTCGGCGGTCCCGCCGCGGGCGTCAGACGGCCCGCAGGGCCGGCAGGAAGCCCTCTCCGGCACGCGGGCGCGGCGTGCGACGGGGGGGGGGGGAGAGGCGCTCGGCCCGGGAGCAGCTGCGGCGGCTTCCGGGCGGCTGGCTGAGCGCAGGCTGATTTACATTAGCATTTACATCTCAGGCCTTCAGCAGGAAGCCTCACACGGCCCGTGTCCTTTACGCAGACAGACCATTTCCACAGCCGCGTGTTTACACAAGCGATTCAGCGCGGTTTAGGCTATCCAGGCTCAAGGGCACAACAGCAGCGTCGCAGCTGGCGATCGAACCCGCAGCTTTGGAGCCGACAGCCCAGTTCCCTAATCGTCAGGCTACACTGCCACCTGCTGGGGGTGTAGGCCGGGCCCTGCGGGTGCTTGTTCGAGCCTCAGCCTGGGCTGCGTCATTTCGCAACTGGGAGCCTGCAGCCACGGGACACATCGGCCTCGTCCAATCAGGACTGGCCGGGCGGGGCCAAGGTCACATGTTTGAGCCTTTGGGCTGGGTCCCATCAGCACTGACACACAAGCAGAACTTTTAAGGCTGTTGAAACGAGAGGCCATTAACCTGGGAGGGGTGCAAACTCAGCAAGGCGGCTAACCTGGGAGGGCTAGCATATATCCGGGGTCAAAAAAACGCTTGCGTCGGGAAAGGCTAGGACAACGCGGCCAGGCTAACGGCAGGCTGGAGCGAAACAGACTCACTGGGGGACATCACAGCTCCATAGGAGCCATAGCAGCACAGCCATATCCAAACAGCACAATGCTTCTCTCAGGACAAATACCAAGCGCCAAACCACAATGCATTCCATTCACGGAGGTCAAATAAGTTACTACAGTTTAGTCATTTCCTTCTAATACCTACACACAGCTGCATTAACATTAGTTTCTTTAAATTACATTACATTACAGGCATTTAGCAGACGCTCTTATCCAGAGCGACTTACACAACTTTTACAAGGCATTTTTTTACATTGTATCCATTTATACAGCTGGATATATACTGAAGCAATTTCGGTTAAGTACCTTGCTCAAGGGTACAACGGCAGTGTCCTACCCGGGAATCGGACCTGCGACCTTTCGGTTACAAGCCCAGTTCCTTACCCACTGTGCTACACTCCGTCCCCAACATGTACATATATTTATCTTTTATTCTGAGCAAACATCTCATCTTTTGTGAGAACACGTATTCATGTTCAGGGGTCCCCAGGGAGATCTATGCTCACAAGGGGGGGGGGGGGGGGGTCAGGCGATGCTGTAACTGAACAGGTAACACCTGCACGGCTGCGTAGGTAAGGCGGAGGCACTCAGGGGTAAATGGTGACCTCATTTGTGGGTGACACCTCCAGACAGGAATGTCATTTCTGTGCACTCACATCCTAATGAACCGCAGACTGCAGGCGGAGTCCCGTCTCCTCGTCCGCCCGAGCTCCAG
>CM077299.1:17642500-17687500 GCA_039654925.1 Anguilla pacifica
AAATGAGCCCCCCCCCTCCCCCCATTACAATCGGGACAGTGGAGTCACTGCCCATCTCACAGAACCTATTCAAACTGCACCTTGGCTCACCTACTGTTCAACTCTAAGCATCTTACATGGGTTCCCAAGCTGCTACGATGCTAAATCTACAACCATATCTCCTAAACCTGCTTCATAATAATACTACATTCACCATTTCCCTCTTTCACCTGCTATGGCTCTGTGTATCCAGCTTTGTGTTGTAAGATCATGTATTGACTATTATCGGTTGTGACCCTGATGACTTAGCATCAGCAGTCCCTAAATTGGTATGTATGCACTTGTATAAGTAGCTGTGACATAAATGTAAGTTATGTAAGTTGTTCCATATAAGAGCATCAGCTGAACGCCTAAATTTAATATGCAAATGTAAATATAATTTTCCCCACTGTCCCAGAAACACTGTGGCTTTATAACGCCCAACCGCTTTCACAGCTCGTTTCCAAGCGCAGGAGAAAGTGAGCTTTTGCGAGGAGGTGGAATTCAGCGCAGAGCCCCTGAGAGTGTGCCTCAGGAGCTGCGCGCCCAAAGAGCCACGGCCAAAAACAATCACAAGGTTCCCGTCAGCCAGAGGGCACGTCCAGTTTCCATGGAACCCGAGCGCATGACGGCGCGCTCTGCGCGGCGACGCATCTGGGCACGTGCGTCACGCATCGCCGCGGCGTCTCAGGGCCGAGGTTCGGGAGGAAGAGGAGGGCGCGTTGACGCGCTGCGCTGCCCTACTGACTGGCAGAGCGCAGCACTTCTGCAACCAGCAGAAGACCTTTAAAACCTGCTAACAGCGCCCTCGTGTGGTCACAGACCAGGGGTTAAACGTGCGCATGCAAGCTCACGAAAGAACTCAAACATTAGCGTGTACGCATACTCACTCAGGTATCCAAAAACAAACACGAACACGCTCGTCCACACACACACACACACACACACACACACACACATGCGTGCACACACTCGTGGGCTGGGGCAGGTGTGGGGTGGGGCTCACCAGGGCAAACAGCCTGCAGGGTAACATGGCTGGTTCTCACAGTGCTGCTGAGGTGTGTCTGGGTGCTTCCAGAGAACAACAGATAGAACTCTACATCCTCCTCTTCCTCACAGACCTCTTCATCACACAGCTGCACAGTAAGGACACACTCGCCCTGCAATAACAGAGAGAGAGAGGGAGAAAGAGGGAGGGACAGAGGGAGGGAGAGAGAGAGAGAAAAAGAGAAAGACAGAGGGAGAAAGAGAGAGAGAGGGAGAGAAAGCGGGAGGGAGAAAGAGAGAGAGAGAAAGAGAGACAGAGAGAGAGACAGTGAGAGAGAATGAGAGGGAGAGAGAGAGAGAGGAGGGGAGGGGGGGATTTAGGGTTGCCAGGAACAGCAGTAGCAGTGAAAACGACCAAATGAAGCTGAAATAACAGTGGGCCAGGTGCTCTCATTCCTCTGAAAACACCCGTCGCCTCGCTTCTCCTCCACAATTCCACCCCCTTTTAAACCTGTGGGTGCTTCATTTTTTCATAATCAGTAGCAGCAACCGTGGGCCACAAAAATGCCATGTATATGTTACTAAGTAAGTGCGCACTTACGAAGCCTAAACCAGGACGACAGTTTTGCGGGGTAACCTAAACCAGAGCTGAGGGGCGGGGCAGGCTGCGTTTCCTGAGCTGGGGTTATATAGCACAGGTTATCTGAGGACTGTGCTGCGCTGAGACTGGGCCGCTATTGTGTTCGGCGTTCAGCGTTCCCTCACGGTACCCCAGCCTTATCAAGTCTGGCCGAAAGGGGGGGGGGGGGGGGCGTGGGGCCGTGGGGGGGGGGGGTGAACAAAGGGGGCCGGCAGCTGGGGTTCGGAACCTTCTCCAACAAACGTCTACGAGCAGAAGGGCACGGCGCTGACAGCTATAAAATGAGAGTAAGAGCCCCGGTTTCCAGGGTGTGTTTTGTACGAGCTTCGCGCTAGCGCCGGCTCGCTAACACTGACTCGCTAGCGCCGGCTCGCTAACACTGACGCGCTAGCACTGGCTCGCTAACACCGCAGGGCCCCAGCTGTGCATTAAACAACATACCACCCCAAAAACACAAGAAGACTCTTATGTTAATATCAATACCGGTGTCAATATGAATTTACATTAACTGTGTTTGTTGGGACACACAAACACACAGAAGTATGCACGCAAGCGCACAGACACACACATAAACACACACTCACACATTCACGCGCACACACACACACACACACACACTCACAAACAGAAATATTACCCAACATTCACGTCTCTGCCACTGATTTTCTAGGAAAGCTGAGGTACTCACCCGAAGCACAGGAAACAGATCCAGGTTCTCAGTGTGACTACAGAATAAATTCGGGACTGCTCCAACTCCACATTTTTGGGAGTCTGGATGACATTCCCGGTTGTAAATCGTTTAAATCAGACACTGGCAGTAAGATAATCCTGCTGGCGGTTTATGAATAGGTTCGTTCTTTCAACAGCACTAAAACACTGTTTGTGACACATTTACTAATGTTGGGGTATAAACTACAGCGGTATTTGAACTGCCTTTGGGGGATCTGTACTTTTCTTTGACGTGATTATGATTCACGGGCAGAGGAACAGGTGTTTTTAGGGCCACCCGGGGCCGGAGGGCTCGGTTCCGCGTCGGTGAGCGCGCCAGGGCGTACCGCGGGCTCGGCCGCCCGTGAGCGCGCTCAGTCCGCACCTCCGCCAGGGGCCGGGCTGGGTCTGCGCAGCTGATTCAATCTGGGCGTGCGAGCATTCCCATGAAACCAGACACCAGCCGTTAATCACACACTCCCCCCTCCCCCCCTCCCTCCCTCCCTCCCCCCGTGCGGCCCCGCCCCTTTTCCACTGCGAGGATGTGCTGACGACTCGCCGACCCAACCGCAGCTGCCCCCCCCCCATCACCCCCCCCCCCAGCTCTGAGACTGCGCTAGGCGCTAACGCATTCCCTCACTGCACTGGCTCACAGAGCCGCCATGGCGCCCGTACGCACCAGCGGGAGAGACAGTTTCACCACCCCAGCCCCCTGCTCTCCTGTAGCGCTGACCTGATTCCACACTTCATTTCTGCATTCGTTTACAGGGCAGCGTCGGAAATGTAACAGAATATCGGCCGAGTATGAAGGGGTGTGTGTGTGTGTGTGTGTGTGTCTGTGTGTCTGTGATTGTGTGTGTGTGTGTCTTTGATTGTGTGTCAGAGTGAGAGACATAGCATTTGCACCTGCCTGCGACTGCGTGTGTGTGTGTGTGTTTGTTAATTCACAAAATACTCAATAAAATCAGATCATGCAAATTCTTCTCAATAAGTCTGCTAGGCAAGTAATAAAATAATTTTGTGTGTGAGTGTGACCATTTGCATCTGTCTGTGAGTGCGTGAGAGAGACACTGAGCATTTGAATCTATGTGTGTGTGCGTGAGTGAGAGAGAGAGAAAGAGAGAGAAGGAGAAAATGTATTAATCAAGGGAAACGAATGAAAACAGGTCGAGACTGATCGGTTCAAAGGGAGGTTTTTCCGCCCCGTCTACTCCCAGCTCACTAGCCTCCGCTGCTAACAGAGCTCGGCTACCGTGGCACGTAATCCAGTTACACCGTCTGCCTTTGGGTGCCAGTCTGAAACACTGTAAAACATCACGTCTGCGTCAATCAAATCAAAACCACACAAGCATGAACCAAAGCAGCTGCAGCACAGCTACTGCAGACACGTCTGAGGGCATCTCACGAGTCACAGCCTCAGTAAAGCCTGCTCTACCGCGTCTATCACTGCATTTCACAGCAGGTTCGCACCTCTTAGGGATCACTCAATACCCATTATGCTAAAAACTTACCAGTCAAACTGAGTGTCAACCCACATTCTTCTAACTGAACTTCCCTCTACTGTCACACCCTCATAATTACCATATTACTGAATAAGAAGCGGGCACAGCACAAACACGGAAATAATTATAAGAGCCCTGCATTAGGAGTGTAAAAACCAAATGGATTTATAGTATAACTGACGAGCGGCGAGTCTCTCTCTGTGAAAATCCAGCAGCCACTCCACCCTGTACCTCCCTGCTGCCCGGTGGCTGACAGTGGGCAAAGCAGGGTTGGTGAGTACTGAGTGGGCCTGTTGAACCTGGGGGTTGCAGGTTCAATTCCCAAGTAGAGTACGCTACTAAGCCTGGACTGCTTCAGTAAATGTTCAGCTGTATGAATGGATGCTAAGTAAAAAAGCTAAAGGGCATAAGTTCTGGATAAAGAGCATCTGCTAAATCCCAGCAATGTAGTGTTCTGATGGGAAGTGGCACTGGTCTGCCAGTAGAGGGTGCTCTTCCTTCCAGGCCAAGCAGAAAACCAATGCCCTGGAGATGTTCAACCCAGATCCTGACATGCTTGTGGTCATGAATGTTCCCATGAAAATTAAGAGGAGGGGTGCCTCCATATCTTGCCAAAATTCAAACCCTAGCTCTCCCAATCCAGTCATAAAATCGTCCCCTTGTTTGACTTAAAACAGAGCTTAATTCCCACTTCTTGGAGCTGGAGTATGATCACGTTGTGGCACAAAATGGGTGCCGTACATCAACCAAAGCTACTCCTCAATGGAGGCAGAGGTGATTTTACCTCCTCCCTCTCTGTAAAACTGCTCAGAGATCCTGAGATTGAAGGCTCCATACAAATATGGTGCAATAGCCGCACAATAAAATTGTAATACTCACATATAACGGAGCTTGCTGTGGATTCAGTTTCATGACACTGGACTCTGAAAGCAAAAAGAGAGACAGAACAAAGCATTACAAACAAAGAGGGAACAGAGAAGAGGAATTTGCAGAGGCGAGAAAACAAATTCACAGCCAAAAAGTGAAAGTCCCACACCAAGATCGGCCGTATGACCACCGGGTCTTAGTGGCCTGGCTGCACGAGGACTGAAGATCACAGAAGGTCTTTAACCAAGACAGCTGAGCCCATACAAAAGACCTCAGAGTAGGAGCACTGATCTAGGATCAGTTTTGCTGTTCAGCTCATAAAAGAAAAGGTTAGGGCACAGACAGGGAAACCCTGATCCCAGATCAGTGTTCCTACTCTGAGATGGGGTCTTTATGGCTCGTAAGCTTCATCGGACTCATACGGCTCAAACGGCAAACTACAGGAATGGCCGCCGCAAACACATGTCACTGCTCGACTCCAGACGGGGATCACTGCAATTAAAATCCCTTTCAAGAGAACCTAACCGCCAATTAGGAGGAATCAGCAATGTAAGCTCCAACGCAGCCAGTGGCTCCAGGCAACCCAGCTAGTGTTACAGCAGCACTCTGTGGTGCCTGAATGCAGCCTTTAAAACCGCAGAAGCAGCACGGCTGTAATTTAAGACAAGCTGACTGATCGCCAGCCTTCACAACGCATTAACACATTGATTAAAGCCTGCAGTCAGGCTCCTGTGAAACAGCAAGGAGTGTGAGGGTACACACATGCACACACATACACACACACACACACGGATGCACATACACGCGCACACACACGGAGACACACACACACATGCACACACACACACACACACGCATGCGCACACGCACACACACACATACGCGCACACACACACACACACAGGCACACATACACAGGCACATGCATGCACACACACCCACAGACACACACACACAGTCACTTGCATGCACACACACCCAAAGACACACACAGGCACATGCATACACAAACACACATGCAAGCACGTACACACTCCTATTCACACACACATTCAAGCATTCAGGCACAAACAGTAGTTCTGGGGGGATTCAAAATTTGAAACCAAACCAACCGAACAGACAAAATTATGAACACACACACACACAATGACTGCCCACCCAGGGACAATTGTGAAAAGCATGGCTGCGTTTAACTTTCGCTTACTGTGCCTTTCATGTGTACATCACTGGGGAAATAAACTTCCAGGAAAATGCAAACAATTATTTATAATTACACGCAGAAGTATATTATTATAATTGAACTTCAGGGAATATGACAAGCAAACGCCAAACCCTCAGCCCATACAAGCTGTTTCTGGGTTTTACTGTGTTTCACACACACACCTATACATATACTCACACACACACTCACACAAACACACACACGTGCACACACACGTACACGCACATGCACACACATACATGCATCTACGCACGCACAGAAACACACACACACACACACACATGCGTACACAAACACACACACGTGCACACACACACACACACTCAAACACACAAACACGCAAACATACACACACACACTCACAGCTGGTGCTCTTCAGTCAGCTGGTGCAGCTGCAGGGCACGTGTGACGTGTGAGTCAGGTCCGGTAGCTGCAGAATTTCACAGCGCACTGTCGAACGCGTCACCCGTCTGCTACAGCAAGGGGCCACCAGGACCCCATCAGGGGGCGCAGATGCAGGAGGCCGGAGGTTTGGAACCAAAGGGTGTTCAGCTACAGACAGGCATTGGCTGGGAAGCGTTGAGCAAGGTGACCAGGAAGGGCCAAACAGAAACAACACTTCAATTTTGCAGATTCATTTCTATTGTTTGAATTATGCTAGGCTGTGTGCTTTTGTTTGTGTCTCTGCGTTTGTGTGTGTGTGTATGCGTGTGTGTGTGTGTGTGTGTGTGTGTGTGTGTGTATGTGAGCGTGTGAGACAGTGATCTCCCCCTGTAAGATGCTAGCTTTCACTGCAACCTGCACCCACGCATGGGGCTGCCTAACACCCACTCAGCACATTTTAATCTCTTCCAGAGCAGTCTGTATCAGAACTAGAATAGCTCTGTTTACCTAAGCAGTTTGGGTCAGCTGCGCTTCTCTGTTTACTTGAAAGTTCTCATTCTTCCTTCACTGAAGAGAGTCTTGTAGGAGAGAGGGATGGTGAGGTAAAGAGATAATCAGCTGTCTAAAATTACACCTACTGATCTCATCCTCTTGCTGTAAGCCGTCGCTCTCTCTCTCATGATCTCTGTCTACCTCTCTCTTTCTCTCTCATGATCTCTCTTTCATGATCTCTCTACCGCTCTCTCCCTCTCTCCTGATCACAAAACTGTGATCTAATGAGCACGTGCAGAACTTGTGCTCCCCATTTTGTGTAAACACTAAATACACTTAGCACAGTTACAAACACATCCACACCCCCTCGCCAGCACAGCCACACACAAGCACGCACCTCCAACACAGTCTGACACAGATGCAACAAACACAGTAACACAAGAGCACACATCTTCAGCACAGTCTGACACAGACACAACAAACACAGCCTCACACAAGTACACACCTCCAACACAGTCTGACACAGACACCACAAACACAGCATCACAAGAGCACACACCTCCAACACAGTCTGACACAGACACAACTCAGCTGCAAAACACATGCAGGGGACAGCACAACTCAACAGAGATACATACACACACAGCACAACATATTTAGTTAAATATAGTTTAGTTAGGTACATTAAGCAAAGACTAAATGAAATTAATTATCCATCATCAACAAACAGGGAAAAAAACACCACCAATATGTCTGTCCTTTCCATTGCAGATAATGACTACAACTTGTTTGTGGACGTTGCCAATATATATTTAACATTTCAGTTTCCTTTATGTACATCTCATCATAGTCCTTGTAGATTATATCCCATTCATTTAAAGTGTGACACGCCTTCAAGACAAATGGAAACTACCTGTGCATCACAGAGTATGAGCACTGTGAATGCGAGCAGATCTTTCTGGTACAATACCACTGCTCTGTAAATTCGGCTGACTGCGATAGCTCTCACACAGTTTACCTGAAAGTAAACACACATGCTTCAACAGGTCACATGACCAACGAGAGGTCACAGGTCACTTAGACCCTTTACGCCACCGCAGAGTAACATGAGATGATGTAGCACCAGGGAGACTAAGCGCACTAAGGGGTCCGTACTGTTACAGTGCAGGAGTTCCTGTTGCTCTGATAGCCTTACTCAACAGGGTGGAGTTGTGGGCTCGCTTTGAAAAGAGGCAGAAAGGTATACAATACGAGACAGGCAACCTGTGTAAGCTGAAATAAGTGTACTATCTGTTTATTTTACTAACAGTGCTTTCACTGACAAGAACAAAAAACAAGATAACAGCTCTACACAATTACACAAAAAGCAAATACTACTGGCTACAGCTAATGGGGAAAGTGCAATATCACGACAGCACGTGAATTTAATTTTCAGAGATCTGTATTTGTAACCAAGTTCAACAGCTCTAAATTTTCAATGAGAAGCAGAGTCTGGCATCTTGGTTTTGCACAACTTCACAAGAGCAAGAACAGCTGGTCTCACAGCACACACACACCCAGACACGCACACACAGGCACAGGCACACACACACACGCACGTATAACATCAGCTGTAAGGGAAGAGCTACATTAACCCAGGAAGCTGGTTGGTTCTCACGATATCACAGGACATAAATGAGACTGAAGTTTAATTTGGAAGCACGGCTGCTGACATGAGCAACATCCTTCCTCCTCCCCAAAATGTGTGGCTTCCTCCTGGTCGCCCTACAAAGGGAGAGGCACGAGAGGCAGTTAAATCCAGACTTCCTCCCACCTGAAACGGATGAGGAGAGGAGAGGAGAGGAGAGGGGAGGAGAGAACAAATGCTCCCCATGCAGCAGCCTCATGGACCCACGTCCACTTACTTAATCTTATTTCAGTTAATTTCAATGAATTTCAGTTTCAGTGATCAACTGCTTTTCACCACCTCTTTTTCTTATCTAAGCCAATAAGAGACTAGACTAGGAGCCAATCAGAGACTAGCCTGGGAGCCCATAAGTGACTCACCTGAGAGCCAATCAGAGACTAGACTGGGAGCCTATCAGAGACTAGGTTGGGAGCCAATCAGAGATTAGGCTGGGAGCCAATAAGTGACTCACCTGGTTGCCAATCAGAGACAAGACTGGGAGCCAATCAGAGACTAAGCTGGGAGCCAATAAGAGACTAGACTGGGAGCCAATCAGAGAAGAGCCTGGGAGCCAATAAGAGACTAGACTGGGAGCCAATCAGAGAAGAGCCTGGGAGTTAATAAATGAATAGTTTGGGATGAATCACTACCCACCTCTGTGGAATAAGTAGAAAATTGTGGCTACTGTAGCTAGCCTATACCATGCTAGCCTGGGGCACAGTGTGTATCTAAAGAATCAGCGTTATTATCACATCTAGATGATTAGACAATTCTGAGGATCTATTCTGCAAAGCGGGTGGTTAAAAAGCCTGGCAGGCGCTTTATTTAATTTTAATTGTTCATCTTGCGTGATAAAATTTATCACCAAATATGGCAAATGCACTATAAAGCGCCTGAAATACGCTCAGCGCACAGTTCAGGCAGGCGCTCCACAGAAAGCGCAGTCGGCTCCCTTACTAACGAACCGGAAACACAGAAGGCAGCTGAGCAGGGAGACTGCTGACACCGCAGCGCGCACGCAGTCAGGTCTGAAACAGGATTAGCAGGCCTCCAGCCCGTCAGCTCGTTCATGCCATTCTGGGGCTCTGTCTCTCTCTCTCTCTCTCCTTCTCTCTCAAATTTTTTAATTTCAAAGTGCTTTATTGGCATGACCAATATAGGCACTTGTGTTGCCAAAGCAGGGGTTACATAATATAACTATGTACAATATGAATGCAAGATTATGTATTTGTTACAACAAAAATTAATTAATTTTTAAAAAGCCTATAATCTCCCTCTCTCTCTCTCCTTGTTCTCTCTCTCTCTCTCTCTCTCTCTCTCATCCCCTACTTGGCCACTCATGCTGAACGGTAGGCAGTGTAGCGGAAGGTGGGCGCAGTGCTTTTGTTCTCTTCCTGTTTCCTGCGTATCCGTGCAGCAGGCTGGGATTAGCGTACTGGCTATCTGAAATCCCCCGCTAACGAGCGCCACAGCAGAGCCCGAGCTGGACGCGTGCCAGACAGCCACACGCAGGACAAGGCCGCATCACAGGGGGAGGAGCCACACACAGGACACTGCCACATCACAGGGGGAGGAGCCACACGCAGGACAAGGCCACATCACAGGGGGAGGAGCCACACGCAGGACACCGCCGCATCACAGGGGGAGGAGCCACACACAGGACACTGCAGCATCACAGGGGGAGGAGCCACACACAGGACACTGTCGCATCACAGGGGGAGGAGCCACAAGCAGGACACCGCCGCATCACAGGGGGAGGAGCCACAAGCAGGACACCGCCGCATCACAGGGGGAGGAGCCACACACAGGACACTGCCGCATCACAGGGGGAGGAGCTACACACAGGATAAGGCCACATCACAGGGGGAGGAGCCACACACAGGACACTACCACATCATTGGGGGAGGAGCCACAAGCGGGACACCGTCACATCACGGGGGGGGAGCCACACGCAGGACACTGCAGCATCACAAGGGGAGGAGCCACACGCAGGACACTGCCACATCACAGGGGGAGGAGCCACACGCAGGACACTGCAGCATCACAAGGGGAGGAGCCACACGCAGTACACTGCCACGTCACAAGGGGAGGAGCCACAAACAGGACACTGCCGCATCACAGGGGGAAGAGCCACACGCGGGACACCGCTGCATCATAGGGGGAGGAGCCACAAGCAGGACACCACCGCATCACAGGGGGAGGAGCCACACACAGGACACTGCCGCATCACAGGGGGAGGAGCTACACACAGGATAAGGCCACATCACAGGGGGAGGAGCCACACACAGGACACTACCACATCAAGGCCACACCCAAAACAGCTCCCTGATTCCTCCCCCCAAACCCCCCGCTCTCTACTTCTCACAGGTCACGTGCAAAGCCAGCCTTACAGTTGAACATCAGCAAATGCACTTCCTGTAGTCGAAGACGAACCAAAACAAAAGTTTCAAGATGGTGTAAGAAGGGGCTTATAAGCACACAGTGCACTTCTTTGTTAACCTCTCCCTCAATTTATTAATGCTTAATTAACTCCCTCTATCCATAAAGACTCTCATAATTTTTTTATTATTAATTTACATATTTATCCACAGAGTAATACCCTGAAGAATCCGCACCCTGCTCTGTGGTAAAATCCATCCATCAGGCCCAAAGGTTGAACCCGCCAACTCCCTCTTCGGTTTCTCCTCTGGTGTGGCTCGGTCATGACAGTAGGTGTGTTTTACTGTTTCCTGCTAGAGTCACTCTACAAGTAATTCTGTGTGTGTGCTCAGGGCATTGTGTAGGCCTCTAAAACCAGTTTCTGCGCTCAAGCCTAATTGGTTGGTTCTGTTCGTTCCCAGAATTCACAGCGGGCGGTGCTCAAGCAGGGGTCCGAGCTCAAGCGCTCCCGGAATGAGCAAAGCCTCATTATGCACGTTGCTAATAGTAACATAGCTTTCCATAACAAGGTGATGATCGTTGAAGCAGGCAGGGGGCAATAACATTAGCTTTCCCCTGCACAACTGCAGTCAGCACTTCTCATATGCATTTGTGTTTCAACGCTGGCTTTTACAGATGATTCAGTGAAAAGTGCAGTCTGTGTACATTCCAGGAGACACTTAGATGTGCAGACCCTGACTGTGATCATTCTTGCACGCACACTGCAGGATCCTCATAATTAATGAACTTATTTATTCGCTTGCCATTATCCAGGTCTGCTTACATAACTGATATTTTGCACCATAGGCATTTGTAAAGTGGGGCATTTTCTACAGAAATTCAGGATTCAGGAAATTCGTAATGGTAGCGCCCTTCCTAGCAACTGAATCTGCACATCTGTGGTGAGAAAACCACTGTACCACAGCATCACCTCATTTGGAAGGCTTTATTTTTGCACTTCATTTATAATCTGAGCAATGAACATTTGGTTCAAATGCTATACCATGTACTGATGTACACTCTATTTACAACAGGTGCTGCACAGGTCCACTGAGTGATATATCACCTGGACAGGCTGGACACCTGTCAACAGCTTAACTGACAGATAAATTGCAGATCAGCGGCTCAGCTCTAAACCAATATCCTAGAGGAAGCAGTCAGAGCAGGTATGAATCAGATGTATAGGAGTTGGAGAAAGAGAGAGAGAGAGAGAGAGAGAGAGAGCACTGAGGAACGAGCGAGGGTCCAGGGCCCAGGCAGCGTTCATTTTCACCCCACACGGAGAGGCGAGAGAGAGAGTCATGTAACAGGAAGGGGGAAAGGGAGAGAGGGACACAGGGAAGGAGGGAGAGGGGAGGTAGAAAGATGCAAGCTGGAGCTGTATAGCTGACACCCCTGTCAGCATTTTAGATCTAAATGTTTGAAATAAAATGGTGATAATTTCTAAAACGGCTGAGTGTTCGATCACCGTGAGATGGGTTGTTGGCATGTATGTATATGTGTGTGTGTGTGTGTGTGTGTGTGTGTATGTATATGTGTGTGTGTGTATGTGTGTGTGGTTTTTTTTTTGGTTTTTTTTTGGGGGGGGGGGGGGGGGGGGGGAGTTAAAGTCCCAACTTCATTGGATCAGACCAAGAGAAAATGACCTCCTACAGAGCCATTCACCTTGTCTCCATAGAAAAGAGAAACAAAAAGAGGAACTGAGGCCTATAAGTACCCTGATCACACACACTCGTACACAAACACACCTGCACCAACACACCCCTTCTTCTGCACCTGACAGGAAGAGAGGATGTGATTTATTATTTTAACAGTTTCCCCAAGATCCAGGACACGAGCGCTTACCGCAGCCGCGGACAGACGATTCTGCGAAATGGTTTTTGCGTGTCGTCGTTCCAGGAAACATTTGCTCTCTGCTCACAGATTCTCACGGACCTCTAATGAATCGCCACTCACATACAGCACATCCAACACACGTTTGTGACTATTTACCAAGGGGACAAAATATTGAGACTTTGCAGTATGCCCAAGTGTGGAAGACAACTACTGTAACATTTAAGACATCAAATCAATACAAGGAGTGAAAGGGAATACTAACAGGAGGCAGAGAGTATAACCAAGAAAAGATACTCTGGCATTTTGAAAAGAAATATTCAGATTTGTTCCTTTAAAAGTGAAATGTATAAAAATGAACTGGTGTAATCATTGGTGCTTCAACACAGCCAATTTCAATGTTACCCACCATACACCCTCTGACCCCTAGAGGGGGCCCACTGAAATTCTTTCCTGTGGATCTTGGTGAGACATTGGGGGCAATTTTAGCTTGGCCACAAGATTGCTGACAAGTTAAAAATAAACCGAGGAGAGAACAAAACCTGCTTGCCTGCATCGATTTTTTTTTTCACTGTGGGAAAAATCAGAACCCTCCCATTTGTTCAGAAAGGTCACACGGCTCTGCGACAGAGGGCAGCCATTGGTCACTTTCGGTACCAAGATACATCACCCATTAACTCACACACAGGCAGTTAGGACCAGCAGAGAGCTGCCAGGCACTGAAAGAGAGTCCTAGGAACAGAGTTTATAAAAAACCTAAATTAAATTCCATTTCAATCTAAATTAAAGCTGGCAGTCTTCTATGGAATTGGAAGCTATAACTTTCTACATTCCACTTAGACACAAGTAGTTCCTCAACACTCACACACATGCACACACACACACACACACACACACACCCTGCTCTACATTTGGAGGGTGTTAACCTGTACAAGTAGGGTCAACCAAGCTGTGTGCTGAACGTGCACTGAAACAACATTAATGTGACCGAACGTCGAGCAGACCGACTCCACGGAGAAAAGAAGAGCCTGGTTGGTGTTTGCCAAGCACAGCACAAAATGACCGGACCAGCAAAGACATTTCACCATGGCTAATACCGGTAACAAATGGTGACAAGCAAAAGCTACTGAAAAGTGTGAGTGGTGTACCCACACCCATGCCAGGTGGCGAGGGACAGGTTTAGCGCAGTGTTTCCAGTAAAACAGCTGTCGGGCCGGCACGGCGGGGGCGCTGGGTGCACGACGCCTCGCGGGCGGGGTTGCCAGGGGGGTGTTGAATGTGCTTCTCATTACGCGGCACTGTGTTAGGCCCGAGAGTACGGGGACAGACTGCTCATGCTCCACAGCTACCGTCACACTGACATCACTCTAACTATCAGCTGGTACTTACTCAAAAATGCCCATGTTAGTATTAATCAGCATTTCAGCCATTTCAGCCTTGGAAACAAAGAGCAAATCTGTTTCCTTTACAACTGAAGACAGAGGAAATGCACAAATCCCGAAATGTGGTCCTGGGTTGAAGAACCGCTACAATCTGAATTAAACAAGTCCACACTGTCTGACGAAAAATGTGTCAATATTACTGAATGGTAATTAATTTGTTTTGAACATAAAGAGTATTTAACACGTACATAGACGTGCTTAGCCAGGGCGGCATGGTGGTGCAGCGAGTGGCACTGTCGCCTCACAGCAAGGAGGTACTGGGTTTGAATCCTGACCGAGGGCCTTTCTGTGTGTGCACGTTCTTCCCGTGTGCACTAGGGTTACCTTGGGTACTCCAGTTTCCTCCATGGAGGTTACTGTAGGTTGGAGTGGAGAGCCTGTGTGGGCCCTGTGATGGATTGGTGACCTGTCCAGGGTGTATTCCTACCTTTCATCCATTGTCTGCTCTGATTGGATAGGCTCCTGCGACCCTGACCACATCCATAAGGGGTAAGCGGTTTAGAAAATGGATTGATGGACGGATGTGTTAATCATCATAAGTGCGTCAAGACAAGACTTCCCCTTTAACCAGACAGTGACAATGCCCTCAATCGGATAAAGGGTAGGTCCTTTAGTACATCTCACAATTGGGTTAAACTGCTCCATGGGTGGTCCGATTTCTCTGTGATATAATTCAGTCTCTACCTTCTACGAGTTTGCATTGAGTTCACTTGTGTATCACATTAAATTAAAGCAAACCTAATGCACAGTGGAGGACTGCAGAAGCTGTGATTACTGGTTCACCTGGTTATCTGCAGGCTCAAACCCTGGAAGAGGCACTGTGGTTGTACCCTTGAGCGCGGTACTTCACTTAAATTGCCTCAGCAAACCTTCAGCTGCATAATTGGATGATTTGTTAAATGGGCGCTGTTTAAATACCACAGAGTAAGATAAGACACAGTAAACACCGCTGTTCTGTTCACCTCGCCTCTCCCGGTCCTCTGTTCCGCAGTCCGCTCCAGTAACAGCTCAGCGATCGATCACAGCGGAGTCAACAAACCACCTCAGAGAACAACAAACATTCCCGCTGTTCGTCTGGAAGGCAAACGACCACGCTAACGGCGAACGTGACGTTTCGTCATCGAGCTCCAACAATCAGTGAAGGAGTTCTCTGAAACACGGTGAATGGTACTTCAGGTAAAACACAAAATATCAAACCATTTTTTGGAAAAGTGCCTCTTTGAGAACTTCTTCAAGCTGCCTTCAGAGAATCATTATCATCATTCACAGAATTTGTTGTCATTCTTTCAGAGAATAAGCTCAAACTTAAAAAAAACTAGCCATATATCAGACCATGCCATTCAGTGACATCACATCACCTACTGTTACACAGCCTAGTTTTCTTTTACCTCAACTGTTTTCCATGTTGACATGTTTGATGTTGTCTCTTAACTGTCGCCCTCTGTGCACTGATGCTATTGCTGATATGCTAACTGCTCTGCACTGACCCATTTAACTAGATAAGATAAATAAATAGAATCGTATAGCATTTCAACAAGGCACTTCAGAGGATAATCATCAGGGAACATGAAACACCCTTCTCTCTGGCAGTGCACACGGGGATGAATAAGGAGTGCATGGTTCAGCCTGCAACTCTCAGTACTGGTCCACCATTCTTCATCTGACAGTGACCTTACTCTGCTCTCCCCACGACAGCCAAGTCTACATACCTCACGTGAGCAGAGGCCATTGTCCCCACATCCCATAATATTCTCCTCCTTCTGTGTGCGAACCAACCACTTGTGATTGACCCTTGGCATGTCCAGCATAGCTATGCCCTCATGCCAACCAGTTCTTTGCTGAGTCATGAAAACACTGGGAAAAAACCTGAGTTATCTACTGAGACAAGATAGTGTAAGTATATGATATTTCTGATACTCTTTTCTTCAGCAGCTGTCTTTACTCCTGAACAGTCTAAAGTGTTAGCCTACTTACTTAAGTTGAAATGTTACTTCACTGCACTGAGAGACAATTCTAAGAAACCAAGATCAAGGGGGGGTGGGGGGGGGGAGGGGGCAGTTTAACTCCTTCATTCCCTGTTACACTTGTGCTGAGTGGGAGGACTAACTCCTAACCTGCATAATGGAACCGGCCCTGGGCTACAGTGTTCATACCGTACCACCAACCTTCCAGGGCAGGGTCTGGCATGGGCGGGTTCGGACCCCAAGGACCACACGGGAGCCAGGATGTATGTGCTCTTCCGTTTCCTAACTGTGTCATCGAAGCCCTGTTTTGACTGGACTGACCTGGCGTCCCGGGTATAAATCGGTGGCTAATTGAAATAGAAAAGGCACTGGACAGCTTCAGTTCTCCCTCTGCATTGAAAGCAGGAGTCAGCAGGGACTGGGTGTTGCGGGACTTGTCCGCAGGAAGGTCAGGTTTATTTTATAAGTCCGGCACATTTCCTGCCATTCCAGACACCGCAGCTCTGTGCATTCAGATTGTCTCTAATTTTAACTGAATTGACGACAAACCTTCTGAATTGGTGACATTACCAGGAACCCTACAGGAACCCTGTACTGAAGCTGCAAAAAAAAACAAAACAAAAAAAAAAAAAACAGAAGATTGGTTGATAGCAACAAGAGAACCTCGGACAGAAAGAACACAGATGGAAAAAAAACTAGCACGGGTTTTATCAGCAAAACCCAGTCGCTGTGCAATAACATCATCCTCCACCCTTCCCCTCAAAGAACCCCGCTCCAATGTTTTACTCGTGAAGGGATTTAAAGCAACCCATGAAAACACAGAAAGGGGCGCATTTATCACAGCCATTGATTTTCCCTCTCGGGTCCATTGATATTCTCTTTGTGTCTCTCCCTCCTCCCTCCTGTGTGCCCGAAAAGGCTGGTTATCGAAAAACTCCAAGGACGCTGCTCGACTCCAAGGCCAGACTAAACAATCTCTGCTTTCGGTGTCAGAGTCAGCAGTTGGGTGAAAACAAACTTGGTTTTTGGCTTTTGCATCGAAGCCTTCATCCAAAATCACTGAGTTAACCCACCCATTCCTTATAAGAGGTAACCTCGGGGGCTGGGCAGTGATTTTACTGTACACTTAAGAGGTTTCATGCGTGAGTTTTTCTTCAACATTAGCAGGCTTTCACAGGACATTACCACAGTATTCAGGAAGTGCTTGCCATTGCCTGGTCCACAGCTAGTATGTGACTGCTTCCAGAGTTTGCCCACAAATGAGTGAGATCGTAAGTAAAAGTGGCCATTTTGGATCTAAATATTATTCTCCAGTGCCCGCGCAAATGTGACGGCAATGGGCGGCGTAGGGCAGCGGTTGTGTAACCGGACCGCACGCAGCCGGGGCCTCCAGCTAGCGAACGCAGACAGGAGAAGAGGCTTTAGGAGGAGAGGTCAGCAGGCTTCCAGCATGGCTGGCCAATCCTAAAAACTGTCAGCCCTTGTTCGCCAGAAAAAAGGGGGGCGTGGCTATCTGTGGAGAGCCACAGATTTGAGTAGGTGGCAGCTATCCCTATGGGGCATGTCGAAACTCCAAACCCAATGACAGAGCTCATTTTTCTGGTATGACTTTCGAGAACACTGAGGGTGGGCTCCAGCTATAAATGTTGCTAACACAATAGTGCTCTATTTGGGATTGGCCGAGGTCACAGAGGTTTGTATCCTGAAGTGGACTAAACCATCAAAACTGCACGAGGGAAGAAGGAGAGCCTGTGATAAACAAGTTGAAACTGTCAATCATTTGAACTGAGCTCTAGGCCACGCCCAAATGCCAAAAGATGTCTCCTGCATCTTTCTTATTACTCGTCGATACAGGTTAACCGATTTTTACCTCTGCATATTAAGACAATATATGCCCCAAAAAGAAATGTGTGACTTTAAGAGAAGACATAAACGTAACAAACACATAGCAATGTTCAAATTTCATTGTAATGGATATACAGTCCCATTCTGCTGGTCTCATTTCACACAAGCAATAAATCAGAGGACAAAGTGTGGTCCTTCCCTTAAATGCATACCACTTCACTTTAACTTTTTATGAATAGTAATTTCCTCTTTTTCTTTTGCGGTCGCCTTTTTTGTCTTTCAATAAAATCATACCATTTGTGCCTCAAGTCATTCACGTCTGGAGTCTTTAAAAAAACAACATCTGTACATTTTTTGGCTGATGGCTGTTTTTTTTTTGAGGATTCAGAAAAATCTACTTTGGAGAAGAAAAGTTGGACTTAACAACACTGGTTAGATAAGGTGCTTTGAAAAACACAGAGCTGCTAAACCTAGGTCCACACACGCTAGCGCTGAAGTCAACAGACCCAGGAATACCATCAGAACCTAAAGCACCCCTGCTGAAGAAACTGGAGGCGGGGCTAATCAGGAGAGGAACGGCAAAAACATCCCCTCCGTCCAGGAGCGCCCGAAAGCGAGGGCAGCACCGCGGGCTTCAACCAGCGGCGCGAACAGGAAACGGCCCAGACGCGCGATATCGTTAAAACAGCAGCGCGCTCTCATAACAAACACGGGAGCAAGGTCAGAGGTCAGACACCTCTGACCGAGACTTCAGTCTCCAGTGACCGAGGGGTTCAAATTCACTGGATCACATTTTACTTTTTCATTCTTGCCCTAGGATGGCCCGGGGGGTGGGCAGGTTCTTGTAGTTACTCAGTGCACGATTGGTCATCTCATTAATTATTAACTAACCAATTACACGGTTACACGGTTGAGCTCACCAGGGTTTCTGGGTCAGAATTGGTTGCTGATTTTAGGGTTAAAACAAAAATAAACCACATTATCTTCAACACCACTGGACTAGAGAGCATATACCAGGCTTGGATAAATTAATGGAAACGTGTAACAATTTATGAATATCAAGCAAATAAGTACCGGCACCCTTTTACTTCAGAACAGCTTTAGTCCTTCTTTAAATGCTGACAGGCAAGTTCCAGCCTAAACTGTGTGTAGTGGGATATTGGACCATTAGCCTCAAGTTCTTTGCAGGATGAAGGACGTGTAAATCTGATTGGCATACTGTGCTCCTGAACTCCCGACAAAGGTATTTTGATGGTTAGATCCGTTGATTGTGGAGAGCACAAAAGGAATTTGACCAGGTGCTTATAAAAATGGCTTTTTTATAAGTACCAGGTAAAACGGTTTAATATTCCTTGGTCATAATACGACCAATTAGAGCAATCATCAGACCCAATGACTCCCACAAAATGGCTGCCCATACCATTACAGATCTACCACCGTAATTAACAGTTGGAAATTGACACTGCGGGTTGAAGGATTACATGGCTTTCTCTAAATGGAAACTCATTCAGATGTATGAAGAAGACGACCCATCAGACATACTCCTCTCCATTGCTCAGGGCTCCAGGTTTTGCACATGGTCCTGCTTCTTTGTGCATCAGACTTGGACACAGTTCCTGTATACAGTTTCCTGATGAATGCTTTTCTTTAAATCCCAGCTTTGTGAAGCCCATGATGTACAGTTTTCATTGAGACTGAGTCACAGCTGATCCAGTTCCTGTGGTAATTTATGTTCTTTACTGTGGATGGGTGTAGCATTGTTAAGGTTTTTTCAGGTTTTTAAAGCACAATAAACAACTCTACTGTCAAGGGGTTGTTGGGTGTACCATCCGGCCTAAACTTTTATTCTCGGTGTGGTGACACGCCCTAAATTTTGGAATGAGGACCTGACTGTGCCAGCGCTGACCTTGGCACCTAAGCCCTCGGGCATTTTCAGCACAACAGACTGAAGCCAGTGTCGGGCACAGAGACGTGCAGACTGGGCACAAAGGCGAGAGCGAGCTCCGCCCGTGTGACATCACCACAGAAACGCGCGGGGGACGAGGACGAAGCGAAAATGCGCCACCTCGCAAAAGCCGGCCCGGCGCCTTTCAAGTTTCGGGAACAATCCGGAAAAGCGCCGGAAGAGTCGGAATGCGAGGAATTGCCACCGCGGGGCTCGGCGGGCGACGGAAAACGGAGGCAAACACATCGCGATGAAAATCGGCGGGAAGAACAGGAACCTCGCTGCGCTCTTCCACGTTTCCTGTAGGCATCCTAATCGCAAACACGGCCTCCCGCTCGGCGCGGCCTCCCCCCCGCTCGAGCCGAGGCTGGCCGGCTGACGTGCGTCAGAGCCTTAATAAAACTAAAACATCCACAACAATCCCTGGAAGTGCTGGTGGCTCCGAGGAGAGATGATTCCTGGGATTGTGTTCGCCTGCGCGGCCAGCAGAACCCCAAGCACACACCGCACAAACACTCATACTGCCTCTGCACCATCATTCAGAACACTACCGCCCACATTTTCTCTTACCAAACAAACAACAAGCAGACAACCCAACAAATGAACAAACAAACAAACAAGCAAGCCAACAAACAAGCAAGCAAGCAAGCAAAACAAACAAACAAGCAAATAAATAATCACATGCACCACAAAGCATGAATATTTAGACCATGTTAACAAGTGAAATGTTATATAGATATAAATATAAACAGAGATATAAAAGATAAAAATAAAAGATAAAAATAGAGGAGGGCAGTTCTGAGACCGAGGCGTGTCCATGTTAGGGAAGGGAAGAGCTGCTTCAACTAAAGGCCTAAAACATCATCAGCTTATTCAATTTACCTAATAATTAGCTATTTACATCTCTAATCAGTAAGCAAATGTGGTTTTGTGGTTCCCGCTGCACAAAAACGGAAAAAAACTGAGTCAGAAACAAAAGGAGGGAGTCGAGGAAGAGAATTTAGCATGGATGAGAAACGCTTCTGCCCCTTCCTCTGTCTGGATGGGTCTGTTCTGGCAGTGGCACGACTCCCACATTTCCATTCACAATGGAACAACAGGATGGAGGGAAATCTGGGTGCGTTCGCAGGCTTGTCAGCTTTATTCAGCTGCCCCAGTTGGTTTTAGGGTACAACATTTTTTGGGATATGGCCCCACGCTTTTTCCAGACCTCTTAACCTCCATAAAATATCGACACAATGGCCTGTTTCACACCAGAATGCGACCCCTGTGCGCTCGATAGCCCTGAGCCATGAGCGCTAGCCCACCCTGGCTCCAGTCGGCTCGGAAACCGCCACAACCGCTGCTTTGACGGCTACATCTGAGCGTAGCTACATGCAGTTAAAACTGAGACAGGCGGAGGGAAGTCGAAATTGTTCTGAAGCAGCAGGACCAATGTGTGTGTGTGTGTCTGTGTGTGTGTCGGGGGGGATTCCAAAGCACTTTCCACACACCCCATAAAATTCAAGAGTTAAAATAAGATTCAGTCACATTTCATCTCCCACCCTACACCAGGCTAACCGGCACCCCTCTGTCAACACGCCATGTTTTCCCCTCAAAGCGAGGACACAGAGAATCGCAGCTGTCCCACTATTGTGTGTACTTATTTCCAACGTGCCAATGAACACCATGGGCGAAATATGCTTCAGAGATTAAGAGGGCGTGCTTTCCTTTACTTTTCGCTTGAAAGGCTCTTGTTTTCTTGCGCCTAGTTAAGCCCGGGGGCGCGACCTCTAACGACCCGCGGCCCCACCCAAAGATCAAACACCGCATCAGACACGGTGCTGACATGCAGCGGCACGACCGCCCCGAAAACAGTCAACAGCTTCTTTTCAATTTCGGTCTGGCAGGAGTCCAGGCTCGGGAATTCCGGTTAGCCCTGTCTTCACAATAGCAGCGCAACCAGAACCTGTCCAGCGACAGGCAGGACAAACCGACCGTCAATCGCTGAACCTCGCCGATAAATTAATTAGGCTGGATTTAGCGCTGAATTGCCGGGCCCTGCCCTGTCTGATTCGCTGCATTCAGCACTAATCTCCCGCACCTCCACCTCACGTGGAGACCTACGGCTCACTCCATATGACCGACAGAAGCACGCATTGAGGGAAGCACATCCGCTACATTTAGCGATGTAAAGGATGCTGGCAATAGACTTGAATTGGTAATAGCAGACCAAGCCTGATTTTCAGCGTTTTAGAGCATTTTCATCATTTCGGAATCTCTGACAAAAACAAAATGAAGGTCACGCTTACTTTGTAATATTTTTAATTGTGTGAGACGTGAGCTGAGAGTTAATAAAAGGTAATTAGGCTGAAAATCACCATGGCCGTGTCTTCTGGCTATCACACAAACTTTCATACATTCTTTAATAAAACTTCACATTAACAGTTTATTATAATGAAATGCAATTAAAAGTTTGAGCAGTTGCTTGACATCAACGACACTCTGGATACGGAGATGGTCCTGCAGTCTGAGCACAATGATGAAGGTGTCCATATCCTCACTGTGGAGGGCTTTCTGCTTCACATCTACAGACCTTTGATCACTGTATTGAACCAACGTTACTTTATTTCCATCCCATATGAAGAATGCAAGAAGAGGAGGTGTTCAATGAACTACTTGGTGCCAGACACCTTTGATGGCCACGTCTGGCCATTTCTCCGTTTTAAATTGGTTTCAACTATCGACAAATTTAGTACATTTGTTAGAATTGTTACATTAAGTCAGTAAACTAAACTGATTTTGTAAACTAAACTAGTATTGTTCTGCAAACTAAACGCCCAACATTCAACTGTGCTCATGAGACATTAAATAAACTATATCATTTTAATAGTTATTGTTTTCACGCTGATGCTGATAATGGCGATTAATAAGTAATTACTGCTTTGGGGTGCGCGCGTCCCTTTTACAATTGGAACACGGAATGCTGTCCTGTTGAGTTTTCAGGCTACGCTAGGGGCTTCCCTTGTTCACCCAACCAACAAATATCCATCACTGTTATGGGGGAATAACGCTCACACTTGAAGGTACTACTAACTGCTGTCTGAACGAGAGCCAGTCAAATATTCAAAAGGAGTTAACAATGGAACGAAGTAGGCCAAATGAGCCATGATTTGTTTGCTTTGGCTCAGCTAAAGTAAAGTACCTTGCTCAAAGTGAATCATAGCTAACATCCTGCTACATCTTAATATGCACATGCACCTACGGGAACCTTAAAAATGTTTGTAGACTACACGACTCGGATGTCTGAAGGCGACAGCACAGGTATGTACCCTGTAGCCTACCTAGTTTGTATTTCATTTATTTGGAGTACAGGCTCTGTTTACTTTCTCATATTTTGCAGTTGTAAGAAATGACATAGCTGGATAGATAGATGCCTTAAATTAATACAGTTTTGCATGCTTGATCTGTTAATGTTATGGCTGCCACAGGGCTACCTCTTGAACAGGTCACAAAGGTGTGACCGTCTTGTTTTATGGATGCATGAGTATGCCTGTCAACATGCAAATTTTATACAGGTGCAATGTGCCCTATGTGTACACACGTTTATACTGGCATTTCACAATGTCCAAGTGACATTAGCCTGCGCAGGGTGGGTACCCTGGCGCAAGAGCACTTTCCTGTTTTTGTTCTGCCCTGGCATTTAACTGCATAATCAGATAAATTATTACACTGAATTAAAGTGGGTAAATGTGCGCTGGGGGCACTTAGCTTTTCACCAGTATTCATTTAAGCAACATTACAAATAATTATGCAATCACAACTTAAATGGAGCAACAATCTAAAACTTGAGGGTCAGAGCTACTGACTGCTGTTCTAGAGGCAGCAAAAAGGTTACCATGGGGAAGCATCCCACCACAGACATACAGCATGATTGAACATGGCCATGGCTAAATGTCACCCCAAAAAAAAAAAACAGATATGCCAGAGCAAGGGTCTCCGGGGTTATCCAGGAAGGCTGCAGGTGCAGGGTTTTGTTCTAGTCCAGCATTAAAACAACTGATTCAACAAATCAGATAATCATGATCTTCAGTCAAGGTGGTGATTCGTTAAACCAAGCAGTTTGGCACAAGAGAATATCAAAGACCAGCACCCACGCAAGTCTTTTTCTGGGTTTGGACGAAGCTGATTGGACAGTCCTGCGACAGGAATATTTCAGAGGACTCCCTGTATGATACAACAGAAAGAACACATGCAAGGTCTCCAACTATCATCCAATACAAAATTTTACATTGCAGGAATCACCCATGACTCTTGCAGACGTACAAGAGAAGTGGCACAAAACTTGGCGGATTCTCTCTTTTGGCCAAGGACAAAATATAGACTACTTTACTATATATCACACTGTAATCACGTGTAAATAAAGCCGAGGAAACACACTTCGAGAACAAAACCCCCAAGCGCTGCTGCAGTTCTGTGATTTAATCAGCGCAAGAACCCGGAACGTAAACTCCCTCAGATTAATTGTTCTTACGCTGCAAGATTGCAGAAAGGTCCGGTTTCTTCAGCGGGGATTAGAAAAAGGCTGAAGATCAGAGAAGTTCAGCTATTTGACGTGAAACAGTGTTGCTGCTTATAACATTCCCATAATTAGATTTTGATCATTATATTTGGAATTTAAGGTTTACCATTGAGTTAAAGTGAAATCTGACAGTCCCTTAAGGAAATAATATTGGCCTGGAAGAGTTCGGATCTGAAACATAACAATATAAACCAGCCACAGTAAACTTTACATTTGGCCAGATAATTTCTTTCAGAAGAAAATGAATTATACTTCCTTTGAAGAGTAGGTTTTTGGGAATGTTTTTTTCAAAATTCTAAGACAATGTTCTAGAACTTCATAGCTTTCAGTTACCAGTAGTGATGCTTACCATCAACATTAGAATGTTCAGTTAAGAACATTCTAATCACATATCTTTATCTTATGCCTTAAAGAGTTAATATTAATTTATGTAGGCTACACAATTAATAAAGTCCAAGCTAGCCTCTTCTATGTAATTGCATCCCGAATTAAATAAATAAATAAATAAATAAATAAATAAATAAATAAATTGGGGACTTATGTTCGTCGTTTAACCTGAAAGACGAGACACGGCCGGGGAAAAGCACCTAATGAGTGTACAGAAGACTCAAGGCTACAGCTGGCGGACCACACTCTATAGCCTACAGTACGCGTAGTAATGCCCATCAGCGAAGCCAGTTTGCGTCTCAGTTCTGCCTCATTCTGCGTGCCGGACACGGGATTGGTAGCCCACAGACACAGTGTGCGCCAGCGCGTCAACCACATCATGCTCGCACATTTTTGAGGCTCTCAGCTAGCGGATATGTATTAGTATCCAATACGTTCCTTAACGGGTGCGTTCTAATCTCACGTGCTGTAATTAATCCAGCTACTTTAGCTGATGGCTTTGGTTTAGCCTAATAAATTAGCCTACATGTGCTCAGAAGCATATCCTGGACACAGTGCATACAGTCAGACACCGTCTCTGAATTTTGTGAACAGTAATAGACAGCTGCAAACATTGACTTTTAAACTATTGGTGCCACTTTCACTTTATCTTGTGCTTGAGAGAGAGAGAGAGAGAGAGAGAGAGAGAGAGAGAGAGAGAGAGAGAGAGAGAGAGAGAGAGAGAGAGAGAGAGAGAGAGATCAAGGCGAGGCCAAACGGTGAGTCACGGACTATATCCCATTATTCACATAGCATGCCCAGTCGTCACGTTTTAACTGAATAGTAACTTAGCGCATGCTTAGCTTACTTGAAGTTGATATTTCAATCGGAAATTATGCCCCTACAAATTAAAGACCGCTGGTAAAAAGCGGCCATACGGGCACTCTCTCATACTTTCCTTGTTAAAACAGAGACTGAAACAGATATTCATTCCCAAATTGATGTCAATTTGATATCTCAGCGCTTGGTTGTTGTTTTTTTTTAGAATTTAAATATTCTAACGTGTTCTTGCTCCAAATCATAACCATCCTTGGAAACGGAAACACTTGAATATTGGTTTCTTTGAACCAGCATAAAGTAGTACCGTTAAGGAACAAAAATCTGACACCTCCTTGCAAATAACGGGTTAGAGTTTCCCGTCGCCTTCGTCGTTAATATTCACCAGGCTGACGTTCAGCTCTGCTGTTTTATGGGAAATCGGGTTTAGCTGCCCCGGGCTCTTCAATCCTGTTACGCTGCTGTTATGCGGGTGCCGGTGCGCTGGAGGTCGGGCAGACTCAATCACACTGTCACAGCCTGGATTCCATTTGATCCGGTAAATCGTAATCATATTAGGTGACAGCTTACAAATATGTCATCACCTTCTCATTTTACTACCGTATCAATGACTTACTTGTGATGTTGTCGTTAACAATCCTGTAGGATATGTGACTGAACTCAGTGGGAGCACAATAAATAACCACACGAGCGACCGGCATGGGAGAATGTTTAGGAAATGTTTTAAACACAACCTTTTCCCAAAGACCTGTCTATCAGTACACTTCGGTTTTTGGCAATGGTTGCTTTGAGTAAATAAAACTACTTAGAAAAGGGGAATACATTTTAATTGGCTATTTGTAGTCAGATAGCCAATGGATGCTATAGAAATCTGTATCTGTCAACAGCACTTCAAAGGTATCTCCGAAACAGAGAAGCACATTAAGCATGGAGTATGAGCACATTTTTCAGTTTTTCATCTGAGTGATGAAGACGTATCTTACCTCGAACTCGGTGGCGTTTTAATCCGCACGTTTTGCTTTCAGAAGCATAGCAATCCGCGCTACTATAAAAGTTAGCAAGGGCAAACCAATATTTATTTTAAACTAATTTCTGTTATTGTGAATAAGGTCCAGCGTTACACCGCTTCGATTATTTCCTTGCACCCTTCTGTCGTCAATGAAAGGAACGGACGAAGCCAGGTATCGTCCCAGACTCAAGTGATTGGTATTAAACGGGACGCGTCCACTTGTTGCGCTCAGAAACAAACTTCTGTTCTTCTGCGGCGGCGCAAAGAGAATGCCTCAATGGGCGGGCCTCGTTATCTGCTGGGAACAGCGATTGGAGCTCAAGGGGGACTGCGATACAATGAGTGTATTATTGGTTCAATAACCTATCAATCTCATATAACTGCGTCGCTGACACAACTTTCACAATTATTTCTGAAATATGCACATTAATGTACATGAATTCATTTTTCTAATGAATATATATTTGTATACCACGAGATAAGTTAAAGTAAAAAAATCTCCCTTAACACCAATCGCTGTTGCAGTCAAATTATTATTATTATTATTATTTAGCCGTTTTGAATTATTAAATAAAATATTAAAGACACCGTCGATGGTTTCTTTTTTAATAGATAATTTACAATTGTCAAAAATGCATGTGAGGTAATCAGCTAACAAACATAACCAATGCTGCCAGTCCAGGTGAACATAAACAATACAGTTTTGACAATTTGAGTCATTACAGCTGTGCGGAAGACAAATTAATTAAAGTTCAGATTTGTGCTTTTTATCACTACATGAGAATCTTTTCCACGAGGACATCCCAGATGGACAGAGATAGGCGCCATTCAGACAAGTGAACTATGCTAAGCATCCCCAGTGCAAAACTCAATCTCCCGAATATCATCAGTGCCTTTGGCCGAAATGGGAGATGACGTCACTCTCTGACAAACAGCCTTATTGGTAACAGCTGTGTGTCTGTTCCCTCCGCGTCCCCTCTCTCTTATGACAGATGACTACACTCTGGAATGCCTTGGCTGTTACCTTGACAATGACTTTTTCCTCCTGCAGGGTTGTGGAGATCGTCCTTTAGCTAGCTCCCAGTAAACTGAAGGTCCAGGTTCCTGGAATTGGGGGGGGGGGGGGGGGGTGTTAGGTAAAAAAAACAAATACGACCCCCCCCCCCCCCCCCCACAAGCGCAGGTGGCCCATCAGGGGACAGGTAACACAAAGCTTTAAGCAGTAGCCCTGGCCCCTTTCATTGGTTACCTGGCAACAATGAGGACCCCAAACCACTTACTGTACATTAATTCAATCTAAACACAAAGTGTGCTAAGACGCAGAGCAGGCCCCCACACCGGGGGAGAGCCGTTTTGACGTCGTAAGTTCAAGCTCATTTGGAGAGATGAGAAACCCTATCTGAATATTCCTCACACCCTCCTCCAGGACCACCTGGCTGTGGCTGTGTTTAAATAGGGCCACGCATCCCTGAGAAGCTGGCTAAGAAATATAAATTTAACCGTCACGTTTAAGTGGAACCATGTGTCCTTTGTGTTTATACCATTCTTCATTTTCTGATACTTGCAAATGTCTCGATTAAGTCTGTTAATGTTGCAGGCGATATTCCAGGACATCCTGGGGACATGGAGAGAGAGAGAGAAACAGAGAGAGAGAGAGACAGACAGAGACAGAGAGAGAGAGAGAGAGAGAGAGAGAGAGAGAGGGAGGGGGGTGTGAAACTGAAAGTAGAGATGTGTCGACTGTAGTTTCTCTCCCGCAGGCTGTGCATTACCTTGTAATGACTGCGCAAGTTGGGGACTCTCCACTCTTCTCTGTATCAGTACTCAGACACTGCCCCCTAGGGGTCAGTTATAGGAGGACATGGTGAAATAACCTGTCAAGAAAGCCTGGTATGAGGCTTTTTTCCGCAACCTGTCTGTTTAGGTCTGCTTTCGTACTGACAATAAAATGCAACCTGTTAATATTGTTAAAAGAGCTATCTGTATTTTTGTAGAATTCTAGTAGTAAAAAAGAAAACCTATGCACAAAAAATGTGTTTTATCGTCATGATGTAGCCGAAAAGAGAAAATCTTAGCTCATAAAATTCAGGATTGATTGGTTGATTGATTGATTGGCTGCCTGATTGATTAATTTATTGATTATTTCATTACTAGTCCTGATTGGCTGCTCCCTTGCTGAGGGTCGATTTCTATATGGCTACAGTAGAACCTGAAGCAGAAACATCAATAATCCCTGCAGGACAGGAAATAGGACACCTCAAAAAATTTGTTTCACTGAAAGCCAATGCAAGCTACAGCACATCAGAAACATTACATATCACTGTATTTAATAAAACCTTATGAGGTCCTTAAACAGCAATGAAATGGACTGCATAAATGCAATTCTTAATGATCATTTTCAGAGAGCGATTACGCAGTCGTGTAAACTGACTGCCAATGCAAAACATACAGTGCCAGAGCACCAGCACGGAAATGTAATAACATCTACAGTAATGGGAATATAATCTCCTTTGGGATTTATACAGATCTTAAAATGTGATGATTGCAACTGCGCCATGTAGGAATGGTGGAAACTCCACTTACGTTATTCATGATTTGTGTGAGCTTCGCTTCAGATGTGAATCCGAACACACGGTCAAGCTGGCAAACCCAGCAATGGTGCAGAATTATTGCATCTCCCTGTGCACTTTTGAGATGTAATCAGTTAACATTAAATAACGTGTGGCCAAGGAGCCTACACCAAACTAAATCAGACCATACCGATGATGAAAATGCGTTTTTAAATTTTTTCTATTTCACATCAGCAAAGAAGCTGTACTCCTGGAATGGAAGGGTGCCAGGTAAGGTGTGAATTTTTATGACACAATAAGTTCTGAAGAACATTTTTCCAGATAAATATGCAGTTTTGCAGGGAAAAGGTTTGAAATCCCAGCCATGCCTTGACTATATGAAAAAAATTCCCAGCAAGTAATGTCAGAAATATAAGCATAGAATTTGGAATATATTGATATTGCATGGTTGTCAATAAATGAGTGCATACTGCATAGGCAATGGCTTTTTGGGCAATTCCGATCATGGAGGGTATGTTTGCATTTCTGTTCCAAGCAACTACCAATTCACAGACTAAACAATTCACACAGGAACACAAGAACAGCGTTCTGCAGGTATAAAATTAAGAGGCATAAATACAGCACACAGGAGATGCATACACCAATCGGACACTAGAGGGCACTTATTCACGTTATGGGGAAGAACAGCCTCCCTGCGCGAGTGCGTTGGTTGTAAACCTTTCAGACAGCGTTTCAATCATTTACGATCGTACACACCCAGCTCCACAAGTCAGGTTCTTCACGCGCAAGCATTTTTCGGATCGTGAAAAAATCCAAGGAACACCAACGTAGAAAGCAAAAAAAATATCTGCAAAAGATCTAATAGCCATTTTCTTCCAAAATAAATGGGGAAACGGTGCTGTGTGTCTGCGCGCGGGGGTGGAGCGCTCACAGCCCAAGCAGTTCCATGCCGCGCGCTGGACCCTGCCCTGCAGAAACCGGCTGTAACGTCCCGCCAGCGGTGATAAATAATGCAGCGGCAGACTGCGGAGGCTGAGCCCGTCACGTGCGCTCCCCGTGGCTGGCAGCACAGACGCTACAGGGAAAACGAAAAAAAGCTATTTCACCACTAAGGATGCTCACCTCTGTGCCCGTCACTACGTCTGCATTTTTCTGTTATCTGCGCAAGCATATTCGTATCTGTCTTATCTGAGAACGACTCCTTGATAGGCCATCTGTATGTGTCATCTGTATGTGTCAAAAAATATAGATCTGCTCTCAGCTTTTGTCAGCCTCTTTCTGCCCAGATGAGAGTCTAAAATGACTCTTTCTTTTTTTCTTAACAGAAGCACTGTCAATTTCCCTTTGGTGTTTTCACCGCCTGTCCCAAGCGGGACACCTAGATGCTCCGGCCAGGAGCCACCGAGGGGGGGGGCGTGCGTCACCCCCCCCCCAGGTAAGGTGGGGCAGAGGAGACTGCCTCAGCAGCCGAGTGCCTCTCCGTCCTGCTGAGTCGGCTGTATTTGGAGGGGCGTGATTGGGCGGAGTGCGCGGGGCACACGAACAGCATATGTGCTCCCCTGTAACGCGCTGGGGAAGACCTCCCACTTGTTCATTAACATTCAACCCTTGCTCAGACTGCATCAAGAAACTCCACTCCCCTCTACTACAGCCCCCCCACACTCTCTTTCTCCTACTCTCTCTCTCTCTCTCTCTCTCTCTCTCTCTCTCTCTCTCTCTGCATCACTCTTTCTGACCAAGACTCTCCAGTACTCCAGGAATTCAGCGCTGGGGCTACAAAGTGAGATGATGAAGGTAATGCAAATGTTTTTTCTTCTCTTCTTCTTTCAATGCAGATTCAGATCTCATCTGGCTAGCCTATCTGCTAACTAAAGTAAAATGCGGATGATTTCGGGGACCCTGAGGGAATGGCCTTTTGGGATTTCACCACGTTTCTCATAGAGACTCGTGTGCCAAAATTTATATCGTATCTCAGGTTGTGAAAATAATTCGTTAATCGGTCCAATATTATCATGATTTATATTTTTTGCTTCTTGTATTTTTTTTTTTTTTAAACTGTAAGATGATATCCTGGGCAAATATTGATTTGTTAGAAGACCTTAAATTTGTGTCTGTGTGTACTCTGGTCTTTTTTCTTTTTTGCGGGATCTACCGTTCATCTGTCGGGTTAAAGTGATTTGCATCAGTCTTGATCTTCTATGCTGTGTGTGGAAGAGCAGTACTCCCTGTGCTTTGGCACAAAAGAAAAGGCTCAAACTTAGCCATGAATCAGAAAATAAATATGGCTTGGGTTAAGTTGTAAATATGTATGAAGCTACTGTACACACTCTCTTTTTCATTATTTCGCCGTTACATTTAATTACTTTTGAAACCATTCAGTCTTGCTTGTGGGGCTGTTTTTGGATGTGAAGTTTGTTTGGTTTTTGCAGATAGAATAGAGATTATCTAAGCCGTGTATGTGCATGTGTGTGTGCGTGCGTGTATGTGTGTGTGTGTGTTTGTGTGTGTCTGTGTGTGTGTTTGTGCATGTGTGTGTGTATGTGTGTGTGTGTGTGCGTTTCTAATATTAAATGGGGCTGCCCAGGTTGGGAAGATGAATAGAGGATATGAAAGAGGTGTTGCAGTGTAATATCCTCTGCCATTCAGTCCGGCTCTCTAAAAGAGAAGACTGATGTTGATTACAGCGAAAAATATCTGCGGATGCAAAACATTACTGGACACAAATAAAACCTAATTTCCGTCGTACACATGGTAATGCCCCTGATATTGTGTTTCATATTGCTGTTGTGTGTTATTAAAGCGTATCTATTCTATTATCTTATAAATATATGAAATTATATTAGACCTACCAAGGTCCAAAACCAAAATAAAGGCTTGCACGTCGCTGTTGGTGCTTATGAGGTCTACAATAAACACAAGATATGCGCGTTCAGAGATCTGAGAAAATTATTCTCTGGCTCCCTAAAAATATTTTTTTCCAAGCTTTTAAAGAATCGCTTTATTGGGACTAAACAGTGGGAGGAAGTTTATTCTGTCCTTTTCAGTCTGTTGTGTTGTATTTCATGCAGGAGCCTGTAACTGAGTGAAAACTATGAATTTTAAATAGAATGCATTGGAGAAAATCCCTTTATAATGATTAAAGCACGTAGCCAATGAAACCTACTGAATAAGCTCCTCTTATTTGTGTTTGCTGATACCGAAACAATTCAGAATTAAAGATCTGACACCTAAGTCCACAGTGGCTGTCTCCATGGAGACCCAGTCACGGGTAGAATCAAAAGTCAGATTAGCCACCAATATGTGGCCACGTTGATGGTTTTGACTGACTGTATCAGTACACACACCCTACCACTGGGGGCAGTGTTTTACCAGGGGGACAGTCTGGGTCTGGGGCTGGAGTTGGCAATAGTCAAGAGGACTACATTTGCACTAAATAGCTACATGTATTATAGAGACCCATGATACAATGACATCAGCAGGTGAACACACTTCCATGTACCACCTTGTTAAATACCTTCTGCAGCATTGTCTGCGGAGGGTGTCATGTAAAGGTGTCAATCTTCAATCGTTTTAATGAGACGGGGGCATTTTAGGGTGCCCTGAAATTAAGTAGTTTGAGAACCTCCTGAATTAAAGGAATGCAGGGAGGGACAGCTACTGTGATTAAGACCGAAAAGCCTCTTTTCAGCCGCATTAGATAGCCCGTACTCTGCGTCCTATTATCAACTAATCCCGTCCTCTGAGAGGGAATATTAATAATACTCATAAATCTGACTGACAGCGAATAGGAGGTGAGATGCCCCCTTTCTGTCAGAAACGTGGAAATCAATTCATCACGAAGAAGAAAGAAAAAACACGTCTAGTCGAGAGCAGGCAAAGGGCAAAAGAGTTTTAAAGACAATTAAAGGGTGCGTGCAATGATAGAAAACAAGCACGTCTCCCCACTCATCAGCTCATTTTAGCAGGGCAGTGCTGAGGCATTCCCATTTGCAATTTCACTTCTTTTTTTGGGCTGGATTACAGATGAACATGCACCTGCTGCAGATACCTCAGAAAAATGAAGATTCGGTTAAATAACTTCCACCTGCGGTAGATTACTTAAAGGAAAGCCTTTGGCATCTCTCCATCTAATTGGGGTGTCTTGCCCGTGCGGGATCTGGACTGCTCTGTGATTTGCGTGTCTGTGCGGAGTACAGACTGTGCGGTGAGCTGCGGTGTCTATGCAGGGTGCAGACAGCGGAGTGCAGGCAGCGGTCTGTACTGGGAAATAATGAAATAAACGTCGGTTCGGTTGCATCATTTTACAGCACGGTGCTATAAATGGCCGACATCAAAGGATGAATCATCTGTAATTCCAAGCTTTAAAAATTTATTTCTACAACCAAGTGCCGTGGACAACACTGAAGAGCCATCTCAGTAACCCAGTAACTGGCAAACTAATGAAATCCTGAAGTTAAAAGGCACAGTGGGCTTCCAATGACTCTACATCCAGGGAATATTTTTGGTAGGCCACACCGAGGACTCATAAACGGCCATTTTACAGGGCTCTGAGTGCCGGCGTAACCTGTGATGACAGATGTGATGTCATAAATCCGTTTTCCTCCATTTTCAAACACCAGTTGATGCTTGTCTGTTTAAAACCTAAGTTCAAATTGTTGTAAGGTCATAATAAATGTAATTTCAGGCATCAATGTTAGACTACAGCATTATTGTAAATAGGTCCTAGGACAGAACCCTTTGCGGCTTTTAATTTCAATAAAGGGGATATCCTCCCTCATGGGGTAAAGTGGCTGTTCTGGGGAAATATATTGTGGAGGTATGTACAGAAAATCTATACAGATAATCTCAGCTGGAATATGACCTAGGGAGGAAGAATATAATCGGCGTTGTGTGGGTAGACATGTGCTCTAGGAGTATAACATGTATGAGGAATATAACCTATACTGGATATTACAGCTACTGTGTGAGGCAGTGTAGCCTATGTGTGGGAAACAGCCAGTGACGGTGGGCACAGAGACTGGGTTAGGATAATATAACCTGGGGAATATGACCTGTGTTTGAGGGAAAAGACCTGTAGGCTGGCAGGCTGTAGTCCTGCACTGAGGGACCGCAGCCTATGAGCAGGGACTATAAGCCCACTGCTGCAGAGGACAGAGGCCGGGCTGAATTCCCCCGGCTGATTTATGAGTCTGGAGAGGGGGGCTCTGTCGCTGCTGGGATTTTAACGGTGATTTGCGTCCGGGCTGGGAGAGGCGCTACCGGGAGCGGGCCCTGTGATTAATGAGCGGGGCTCAGCCCCCAGTCTGCCGGCAGGGGCTCACCAGGGTCACCGCACCGCGGCAGAGCTCCAGAGCCCCTCCCCCTCCTCCTCCTCTCCCACCCCACTGCCCCGCCTCCATTCACCAGGACACGGAACGGGGATTACTCTGACGGGGATTACACAAGTACTCTATACACGGGGGGGGGGGGGGGACAACACACACACACACACACACATAAACACACACACACACACATAAACATGCACACACACACACACACATAAACATGCACACATACACACACACATAAACATGCACACATACACACACACATAAACATGCACACATACACACACACATAAACATGCACACACACACACATACACACACACATAAACATGCACACACACATATACACACACAAACACACACACACACACATACACACACACATAAACATGCGCACACACACACACACACACATACACACACAAACACACACACATAAACATGCACACACACACACATACACACACAAACACACACACATAAACATGCACACACACACAAACACACACACATAAACATGCACACACACACAAACACACACACATAAACATGCACACACACACACATACACACACAAACACACACACACACACACACACAAACATGCACATGCACACATATACAAATATACCATCACACACAGACATGTTCAAACATGCACACACATGCACAAAAGTACACACATGCGTGTGCTTACACACACACAAACACACACACACACACACACGTCCACACACATACACACACACACGCACACTCACACACACACACACACATAAACATGCACACACACACATACATGTCCACACACATACACGCACACACGCACACGCACTTGGCACACACACAAGCACATGGAGAAGGGAACAGAAGATTAATATTGTTCTCGCTGGCTGGGTCCTCACATGCACATCAAACACGGGGAATGGGCTCATCCCTTATCTCGCGGTAGTTTCATTTCACTTTAGTGCCGCAATGGGCTTTACGCTGGAACGCAGATAATGCACAGGAATGAATCTTAAACTTCGCGTAAGAGCGCGTGAGGTGGATAATCGGTGGAGGTTTTCTAGTTCTAGACTGGGATTTTTATTAGGTTATATGAGGGTTTTAGTTTGATTGTGTGGTGGACAACGCAGCGCGAGGCTGTACGTTTTTTAAAAACGTAATTACGCGAGTGAACCTCCCGCTATCGCTCAGACACCGCGGTCAGTTCTTCACCTCGGCAGACGTGTCATAATGCGACGTAGCGGCTCTGACATAGCGGCTCTGATATCTTTATGACTGAAAGCCCTCGATAATGAGCCCAGAACCCTGCTGGTACCAAGGACACATCTTTCAGTGCGAATCAGACGGCTCGTATGCTCCCAGCTGCATTATGGGATGCAAGCGGCAGTCAGTATAAGTCAACGGCGCGTCCTTGGGACCAGTAGGTCACAAGGTTGGCTGGGGCTGACTGATGTTTTTTTGGGAGCTAATAAATGACAAGTACTGCTGTGACACTGATACTGTAAATGAAAGACCGTCCAATATAAAGCTGGCTGCTAGTCTAGTTGTGACAAACGTGGAATCGCCCAATTGTATCGCTGAGAAGAGGTTGTGGGAGTGTCTTCTAAATGTTTGGTCATAAGTCAACAAGGTTACACAGGTAGCATGAGTGCACAGGCAAACATAGGGCAGAGGAGGAAGGTCCAGGGCTCAAACAGTATTAGTCTTCCAATTAACTCTGCCAGCTGATTTCACTAATTATTTCTACCTGCTGGGTAAAGAATTGTGCTACAATAATTAGCAAATCCAGGTGATTGGAACAAAATACTGGCATACTTTCAGAACCTTGATTTTCCACCTCTTTGGCAGACCTGGCTTTCCAAAATGAAATTCGTAACAAGATATTTTTAGGGAACAACTGCAAATGTAATTTTATTAGACATCAGGATCAATAACCACAAAATGCTCATAGACTTATCCTATTAAATCAGGCAAGTATGCATCATTTAGATTACTAGTTATAAAAATAATGCAGACTTGATGACCCCAAAAACAACAACGCATCTTTTCTCCAAGTTGAACTGCATGAAACACACTAGACAGTTAAAAAGGAAGAAGAAATCGTTCTCCACCATGGGGCCAATGCTGAAGAGGGTATTTTATCAGCCTGTTCCTTCACCGAAATGGCACCCAGGCCAGATAACACACATCTAAGAGCCTTCCATCTGTAGAGATCCTTCAGTCTCTCACCTGCCAACTAGCAACAGGGATCAGCAGGAGTGCTGCTCCTCTCTCTAATCATCTCAGCTTCTGTCTTTGGTGGGAATTTAGGGGTGTGCGCCTCCTTTTCCCCCCCTCCCTCCTTCACTCCCCCCCAATCAGCCCTCCCTGGCCAGCCTCACTGCCCAGACCTGCCACTGCTCCTCCGTCGTAACATGGGGGTGTGGAAGGGGAGGAGGGCTCCTCTCTGGTATGGAGCTCTGTCACCACGAGGAAAAGCCCCCCTCTGGCGTGACCCAGGCTTACCCTGGCTCCTGTACCCCCCTGGGAGATGGCCAGGCCCCAGATGCCCTTCTCTCCAAACCCAAAAATTAAGTCTAGGCCCCATGGGATCCTGGAAGACATCACCGATTTAAGTATTAAACCTGAGCAAGATCAGATGTGGCCAAGTCTCTCTTATAAAGGTGATGGAGATCACATTGAGATTTACAAGTTAAATGAAGGTTAAATACAGTATAATTTAATAAGAAAACAATTAACTGCATATTGCATTAAATACAATCAAGTATAACAGCTTCTCTAGGGTTTGGGCTGCTGTGTGTATGTGTATGCGTGTGTGTGTGTGTGTGTGTGTGTGTGTGAGAGAGAGAGAGAAAGAGTGAGAGGGAGAGAGGGAGTGAGGGAGAGGGAGAAAGAGAGAGAGAGGGAGAAAGAGAGAGAAACAGAGAGAGAGAGAGAGAGAGAGAGAGAGAGAGGGAGGGAGGGAGAGGGAGAGAGGGAGTGTGGGAGAGGGAGAAAGAGAGAGAGAGAGAGAGAGAGAGAGAGGGAGGGAGAGAGAGAGAGAGGGAGGGAGAGATTCCACTGGGACTGTCAGCGCTGCTTCAGAGCTCTTCAGTCGAGTACTGCAGTCATCAAATATTCATCAGGGAAATGAGGGACCGACACTGCCCCTGATGGATGGGTGGGGGAGGGGCGCGGGGCGGGGTGGGGGCGGGGTGGGGGGGAGGGGGGAATGGGGTGGGGAGGTGGGAGCAGGGGTAGGGGTAGGTGTAGCGGCAACGGCAGGGGCACAGGGGAGAGGGCGGAAGGTGGCAGTAGCGGGTTTGAGGGGCGGAGCCTGGCGATGACAGCAAATGTTTTCTAAATTTAGGCGGTGATTCTGCAGGGGCGGAGCTAATCCTCTTTGTACTCTTTGTATAATCTGGCCACGGGATTATGATGTTTACTCCTATGCAAGACATCCACTCTCCATAATGACGCCCCTCTGGGATTGAGATGTGGGGAGAAGGGGGGGGGGGGGTGTTCATTTGGGCTTCAATTTCAGGTGGGATTTTTGTGTTGGAAAAAAATCGCCTTAATTGTTTTATTTGCTGAAAAAAAAAGTAAGACTGTCATCACCTCTGCATGCAGGAAGTGTATCATGTGCACTGGAGTGACAGATTACAGATCCTGCAACTGATCCTTTGGGTTAACAGGGCTTAGGATGGGATCTGAACAGACAACCTACTGTGAATCACAGCCTGGGTGGGGATGTGATCAGAGGGTGCTAAGGCAGTGTGGTGCTTTTTTGGCAGTGGTTTATCAGAGGCCAACCCGCCAGTTTTAGGCTGACTCAGTGTTAAGGGCCTCCTTTATGAGGTTGAAATCTGAAACAGACTGCCATTGTGCAGACCCCATGTCTATTGTGTCGGCCTTAGGATGTTAAAAGCTCCCTTTATGAGCGCAGAAATCTGAAACAGACTGCCATTGTGCGGGCCCCATGTCCATTGTGTTCGCTTCTGGGTGACTCAAACGGACTGACCATCTGTCGGGGAGTTTCCGGAATTTTTCCAATGCCCTCCGGCTCCGGGGCTGGATTCAGCTCCAGAGGTTTGCCCGTTCAGTGAAACCACAGTCACCATATGGCCAAAGGACACGCAAGAAGGTTCTGTGAGGGACAAAAACCCAGGTATAGTGTTTGGTTGGACATACCATTAGGATTTATGAATGAGAGTTGCAATATCCAGTGATTTAGACACATTATTGAAACACTTAGTTATGAATTTGAACAGAAAAGGCTACATGCATTCTCTCAGGTTAATACATATTCAGTTGCCTCAGAGAACGCCATTTAACGTTTGAATTCAAATTGCCAAATGAAATTTGAAAAGGAAATTACTTTTTTTTTTTACAGAAAGCAGCCCAAGGTCTCTTTCAAACCAAAGTGTGCCACTGCACATGAACTGCAGCACATTTGTGGCTGGTTAATGCGGTGAAAAGGGCCATTGGGTCTCCCTGAATGAACAACGTTCGGCGTGACGCCAATCGGTCGTCTCACAGGCGCACTCTGACCTTCTGGCGGAATGGAACCCCGCGCATAACGGGGCCCTTCCGCCGCAGTCCGGCGAGCGGGTTCCGTGGGTATTTCCCGGATTAAAATTCATAAGGGAAGTTTTCCTCGGTCCCTCCTTCGCTGGGACTAATCGCGTGTTATTTCCCTTCAATGGTGAGGCGGAGCGCTGTACAAGTTAATCAATGGTACGGGAACAACAACAACATCTGCTTGAGCCAGCAGGACCTTCTGGCTGCTCCAAAGCCCAGAGGCAGTATGTATGTGGGCAGCAGGGTGGGGGGTATGGAGGGGAGGGGTTGTGCTGTTCGGGGCAGCAGGAGTAGTGGGTGAAAGTGGGTAGCCCCCCCCCCCCACGCCGTACAACAGCACAGTCGGGGGGGGAGGGGGGGGCTGGAGAGTTTAATTCCTCCAATGGCGGCCCCGCCCCCGTTCTCTCAATGACAGGAATCATATGCAACATAAAACACTTTAGTCTCCTTTTAATGGTCATGCTGAATCAACACAGCTCACTGTATAAAATCTGTGGAGGTGAAAAAAAATGGAATAAATGAATAAATTTAATAAATTAAAGTAATAAACAGAAGAAATATTATTCTAAAGGTATGAAATGATGGGCTGATCCAGAGCAGGTTATGACTATGATAAGCATATGCGCAATTTAAGATTCTTCCTTTGGTCAACGCGCGTTCATTTCAAAATGCAGGGAAAAAGCAAAATGAAGTCATCGCTGATGGCTCAGACAGCATGGACCATTTAGGGTCCAGCTATACGTTTACGAGAGGAAAACTGGCTTTGGAATAGTCACGTGTCCCAGGCTTTTCGGTCGGAATTCCCTGTGATATAGGACACCTGGGAGAATGACATCACGGGGAGCAGTGAGCATGCTCAGTAGAGACCTCACCTGTGCTGTGACTCTAAGGTGGGCTTCTGTCCCTCCCTCTCCATTATCCTGTGCACCATTCACATCCATTTCCTGTTTAACGCTAAAGTCAACAAATCTGTCATTTAAAGAAGAACCCCCCCCCCCCCCACACACACACACACACACAACCCCCTCCCACCTCCCATCTGTTGAGCTCGATACCTCCTCATCCCAGGGCCTCTCTGACTTTCTCACACAAACACACACACACATGCAAGCAAACACATACACAAAAGCAGACACATACACACACACACACCCCCACACACAGACACTCACACACACAGGCAGAAACATACAGACACACTCACACACACATACACACACACAGGCAGACACACACACAAACACACACACACCCCCACAGACACACAGGCGCACTCACACACACACACCCACACACACACACACACACACACTCACACGTGCGCACGCACATGCTCTCTCTGGCATCAGCCCCCCCTCAGTGTGGGAGTGGTGCTGCCGGTCGGGTGGGACGGGCCAGTGCGCTCACGGTCCTCCTCCTCCTCCTCTCTGGATGAGCCGACGGGATCGCCAGGTCACATCCCAATCCCCTTCTCTGAGGCTCGGACCGCTCTCCCCTCCGTCTCTCTCCCATTTCCACTGGGGGATCTTTTCCTTCCCCTCGAACAGGAATTACCCCCGCGCCAACGGCAATGTGTCTAATACGGTAAGAAAACTACATCTCTTTGTTTACGTGTCTTCTTCACTTATCTTACTTTATGTCCTGTTTTTAATACGTATATACGTTTTTTGGTGGGGTGCCTCAGGAGACGAATCAGTGTTTGAAGTTTGGAGTTTGTGCAGGGGCGCCAGGTGGAGAACTCGCTCGCTTGCGTACCAAAGAGGTGTTGTGGTGCTGTGGCACAGCTGCTGCTGTTTTTATCACGCAGAAACTCCTTTATCCTCGTCTGTCCTTCTGAGGTCTGAGCCCAGATGGGGCTTCTGGGATTTACTTGTGTTTATGAGCAAAAAAAAATAAGCCTGACAAAATCAGGGGATGTGCAATAAATATCGGTCCATGTCGAAGGCAGCGAGAAGCACGTATTTAACGCTCCGCGCGTTCTGCCTTGGACGCGGCCGCCGGTGCGTTTCCGCGCGGCCGCTGCGCACCGGCGCGGGTCTTTGCGGCGCGTGTAAACGAAACGAAAGACCCCTGATGGAGCAGAGCGACGCGGCGGCGAGGGCTCGCCATCTCGCGGTCGCGGGAGGGAGGGAGGGAAGTTACGGCGAGCGCGGTCCGGTGGCGGACTTGGGGGGGGGGGGGGGGGGGCACGGGGACCGGTAAGCGGCATGCGCGGTCACCACCTCACACTCTTGCCGGTTAGAAGAGACCGGGCTCTGCTCCACCAGGACAGCTCTCATGTGGTGTGCGGTGGGGCGGCTTCATACACTGCAGCCCCCCCCCCCCCCCCCCCCCCCCAACAGTGTAAAAAGCAGCCCATGCATTATTTATGGGTAATAAAAGCCTTCTATACGCAGAAGCATAATGCGCCCCCATGCCGTGCCCGCCTGCCTGCCGCCCTAACACCACGCTGTTCGGTGTCTCTTCCCCGCTCTTCATTGCCCTTCCTTGCCGGGGTCAGAGGTCTCAGGTCAAAGGTCACACGTCAGAGTACTGTAGTTTTTGACCTTCAGGGGTTGACATGATTACCCTGGCTGGGAAATGTAGTTTTCGAGCCCCCTTAAGATACTGTACGGCGAATGTGACTCACACACTTTGCAAGCGCAGTCCTAATTCTGGGTGCAGTATGTTGACAGTTTAATAGGCATTTATTTGATTTCAAGAGCTCAATAAAGTGTAAATGAAACAGACTATTGTAATGCATTAGCGTGATGCATTTTCCAGTCAGGAGCGCAGGCCTGTATAATCCATCATAGATTGCTGAATGGGGAGACTGTATTACAGAGACACAGAGGAAATGATGCAGGGAAAGGGGACCAGTCGGAGAGTCGCGTGGCGCAGTCCAGTGGACTCTCAAACCACGAGTGAGACCCCCCTGTGTGGGCAGGGGTTCGATCCTCCGCCACGGCACTCTCTCAGCATTGGTCCCCTCTCTATCCGTTACCCTCTCTGCTTCCTATATGTCTGAATAAAACTAAAATGTGAAAGGAGGGCAGACCATTTGCTCTCTTCTCTTTAAAAATAAGAACGGGCACGAATGGGAACAATTGTGGACAGTGGGAAAGGAAAGCAGAAAAAAAGTGCGTGGCTTGAAAGTTGGTCTGAACCTAACCCTTGTGTTCGGTTTGGGTCAAACTGACCTACTTTAAACTTTCAGCAAAAGAGGAACAGCGCGTGCCGTGAAAATGATATATTTCAAAATCAGTGACTAAACCAGTGCAAAATTGGTTTTGTAAAAATGAAATAGAAAAACAATTTTTGGGAGTCCAATTTTTGTGTTTGTTTGTTATTCATATGTATTTGCTTTATGTCTTATTATCTGTGTGGTTTCTTTGATTGCAATAAAGTAAAGATTAAAAATAATTGAGAGTGTTCGTTTGAAAGAAGAAATATCAATAATCTACTGTATGAAACCTTGTTTCATTTAAATGTTTCAAAGATAAACATGATTTATGCCACCCATGCCTTTATTATAGGGGATTTTTTTAAATGCTATAAATCACATCTTTAGCACAAATGAATGATACTCACTGTTAAGTGTGATCTAGCCAAGATAAATTACAGCCATTAACAATATATGCTTTATATTGTTTGGAATTGAGATGAAGGTCATGTACAGTATATTGAGTATCTAACAGGCAAACAGTTTCACAGGTGCTAGTAAGTAAACAGAACGCAAGGGTTAATTCATCTGAAATCTGTCGCCCTGATTTAACCCCTTGTATTCTGTTATATCCCCCATATTGCCCACCATCTATTGGCCCCCTCGCGATGACATCACACAGGGCCTAACGCACCAAGCCAGCACTATAACCCTGCTCAGAGAGCCCCAAATAACAGGACCCGCACACACAACTTTATTTAAATAATGACAGAAGAACAGCCTGCCATAGTTTACAATACAGCTGTGTCGTAGCTGTTGTTTTATCAGCCACAAAGTTTATGTGGGCATCTGTTTGAAGCTGAAGGTTTTAGATCATCCCCACATCCTTTTTTGTGCATTTGCACTATAGCTGTTATAAAGTATATGCAACATCAGCCAGGTTATCTCAGAAGATGTTGTGATGCATTGTAAGTGTATGCATCATTACATAAAATCAGAATCAAGAGGTATTTCAACAGAGAGAGCATGCACAAATAAACTTCTTCTCTGGTACTCCGTTGCAAACTAAACACTTGCTCTGAGTTTATATACTCTGTAACACCCCCGATGCGCCCTCAGAATAAAATGCAGGAAGGAGCACTGAAATGTCCGCACATACTCACACATTATCTCAATTGCTGCCTTAAAATACAATTACTTATTACAGGACAAAATTAAACAGCTTCAGGGACCCAAGCAAAGAAGCACGAATTGGGCCGTATAAATGATTCACGGGTACTTAATTCGGTAATTCGATAGCAGCCGACAGTACCTCTGCCACTGTCGCATCCGAAGGTCACGCCATTTGCAGAAAACGCAGTTATCAAGCGGGATTTACATTGTAGACTATTCACGCTTATAACTGATTCTCTTTAGAAGTTCTTTCGAGATTCCCATTCCCCTATGTGACGTGTAGTAGCTATACTGCTTTTACGTTGGCTCATATTGTTAAGCACAGTAAAAATTCCGGTGTTAATTGAGCGTAAATATGAGCCCAATAGGGACCATACGTATTCTGTGCGAGTTGATTCAACACTGAACATTTTATTGCGTTACAGTGTAGGCCAACAACTTAGTTCTGTTCTGTCACCATGTTGGTAGCCCAACTGTACAACGGCACCAGGAAACAGATTGATCTCAGCAGTAAACTGTTTGTTCCAACAACCGGCAATATGTGAAAATCGCGCGGCTCTGTCATCACCCACCGAGAGCTCGGGCACAGCCCTCCTGTCGCAGGTTTGAGCCTCAGCATTTCTTTCGTCATCAGCCGACTAGAACCAGGAAGGCGATGTATCTTATAATATAATTACATAACGGTTCTACGATCCTCTGTTTACAAAAAAAAGCGCAAAACGATGGATAGCTTTGTATTATGAAACAAACTTACAGGGTTTATTAAAATGAATATTTTATATTTGCCACATTAGCATATTATGTTTACCACTTTGCACAAGGATTATGCGACAATTTTCTTATTGCCAATATAGCCAGCACAGATACAATGGGGTGACCTCTATAAACTGTGCCCTCCAGGTTTTATGTAAACACACCTATAACCAGCTTTATTGCCCTTTGACTTGGAAACAGCAAATTTATACCTAATTACTCAGTCTTAAAGCAGTAACTCTTTAAATGTTTCCATCCTTCAAATCTATAACTGGTACCCAAGAACCATTTTGAACAGACTAGGCTATTTCCGAGATGCACAACGGTCCAAGAACACCATAACTCTGACAGGACTCGCAGTCATATTTATCCTGAAACCACAACTCCCTTTACAAATCTTTTTTCCCCTTCTTGTTTTATCCCTTTTACAATTTGCTCGTGTTCAAATAGCAGCCCCTTCTTGTGGTTTACCTGATTGCATATTTTGTCGGGAATGCGCAGCCGGGATCGTACAACCGAGCTGGCGGTCTGGCTTGTTAGCCTTTCTGTGGGAAGGAAAAAACAGCACGTCCCCGAATATTAAACTTTAATGTGCTGCACTTAAATCGGCTTCCTGTCTCTGCCCCTCTCTCTCCCCCTCTCCTTTGTCTTTTCTTTCAACCTTCCTTTCCTCTTTTCCTTTCGTTCGCTCACTCTCTATGCTCTATTCTGTATGCTCCCCGTTCTTCACTTTTTTCCAGTCGTCTTTGAATAAGGTTGC